>ML660665.1:797488-854258 GCA_007570785.1 Antilocapra americana | reverse complement strand
AACACTTACTGTGCTTATTTTCCCTGTTGCTTGTAACGGTCGCCTCTGTTACTGTCGCTGCTGTCTCTCTCAAGTACACACTGCTAAGTATGTCAATCAGCTCTCAAAGAATGTCTCCCTAGCCTTGGCTACCCAAGAGATAATAGACAGAAAGTTGGAAACTAAGGTAGATGCTTTAGAAGAAGCAGTCCTACATATAGGTCAAGAGTTTACAGCTTTAAAAGTAAGACTGTCTCTCCGGTGTCATGTAGAATACAAATGGATTTGTGTTACTCCTCTGAAAGTCAATCAGTCAGTGTATTCTTTGGATCAAATACAAAACCATGTCCTTGGGATATGGAATCAGTTGGACGTTGGTCTAGATTTAACTAAATTGCATAAAGAAATCCAAGATATAGGCCGTTCAGAGTTAGACTATTCTGTCTCTGGCATAGAATAGTGTGTTCTGGGTTCCAATGTCTGTACATTGCTGTATTTCCTTGATTATCCGTTTTAAGGTTGTTTATAACATAGAGAGTATGTTGTAGTATGTGATGAGGGGAACTATATTTCTTCAAAAGTGACTCTGATTTCGTTTCCCATAAGAGCCTCCTCCCGATATTGATAAATATAGGAACAATTATTGCTGTGGTTCTAATAGTTTTCTTTCTGCTTCCAGTCATCATCAGAATCCTATGCAAGAGCATAAAAGAAGTCTCCCTTGAACTCCATACTGCCATCTTAAAAAACAAAAAAGGGGGAGATGCCGGGAGCCGTCAGGATGCCCCCTCACTTGGATGACAAAGTCATGAGACTGAGAAGGAAACTGCAAAGTAGATTTTCCTTTGGGGCATCCTAAGGCAAGGCCCCTCCTGGTATTTTTCTTGGGAAGTTCTGTTTATGCTCATCTGTTTATGTTTTAGCTCATCTCAGATCAGTCCCAGTTAGAAAAAATTCATCCTGAGATAATTCCCTCAGACCTTATTTCCCTCAGAGGATCCGGGAAGGCAGATTCCCTTTCCTGAGTGTTGTAGCCACGCGCTGTGAGAAGCAAACTCACTCAGAAGGACAACGCAGACAGTGAAGTGCAGTTTATTACACCCGTGGGCCCAAGGCAGAGTCTCCTCTTAGCCAAGGACTCCGACTAGCATTTGTGAGGATCTTTTATATCCATGTTTACATGTCTAAACCCACCACCCCAAATCACCCGGAACTTACATCAACAAAGGAAAGGTAAATACAATCACAATAATGCTATCATTCAAGTATCATGTGTTAGAACAGTCAATAATCAATAAGCCCGAGGTTACTATCAGAAAGCTTATGATCTGTCAGGAGCCAGGGTTTATGACCTGTGAGGAGCCAGGGCTTATGATCTGTGAGGAGCCAGGGCTTGTGACCTGTCAGGAGCCAGGGGTGATTAGTGCATGTTATCACTTAGGTGTTGAGTATCCTGGATCTAACCTTCCAGATTCTCCTGCCCAGAGGGGGGCCTAATCCCTCCATTGTAATTTCCACAGGCACTAAGCACAGAGTTCAGAGAGGTGACCGAGCATGATCAGCATGAACAGGCCTGAAATGGAGTTCAGGCCCTATGAATTCCTTCTTCACGAGGACTAAGGAGGAATAAGGGACATTTAAATAGATTACTATACCTCCTACTAGTTACTGGGGAATTTACCAAGAGTTCTCTGGGGGTCATGGCAAAGCCACCACCAGAAGGGCTCATACTTGGGTCACCTTTCCACATCCCACTCCCCCGACCACTCCACGGAAGAGGCTCCCTTCCTTGAAAAAACCAGACTGGAATGGGACTTAGGAATGCTCATAACTGTGGCCAGCATAGTTGGAGACAGATTGCTTTAGGGTAGTGTAGACCTAGGAACTCTTTCTAGTAGTTGTAAGGTTAATAGGGTTTCATTGTTAAAGCAGTGCTGCTAAACTGTCTCTTTGTCTTCTTTTCTCTTTCCTTGTAAAAACCAATATAGTTTGATAGAATAAAACAGTTTCAAGCTTAAGCCCCTCTTTCTAGCTTCTACATAGTTGCACCTTGTCAGGGAACATTTGGCAGGAGGCTTCCTGTGCCAGTCCCTGAATATTCAGAGATGAGTGGAGAGGCACACCTCTTTCGGGGACAAAAGAAATGCATACATTCTTAAAGTAAAGTAACCATTTACAGCCTTCTTCCCTCTCGGATATAGAAAGTGAGTTTTTTACAACCCCCTCTCTTTGAGATAGATTCTAGCCCTATGTTTCCTGGATAAGTTGCAAGATTTTTATCTTTGCTGAAAAGGCTATCTTGTAAGACAGTGAGTATTTGCCCACATTATGCTAAATAAAGGTATGCTAGAGACATTCAAATGGTAAACATACTATTATTAAGTCTGATTATGCAGAAATCCGACCTTTTGTAAGGGAAATGAGCTTAATGTAAAAGTTGTTGATGGTAGGCAGAAAACAAAAGTTTGCATAAAATAGTTGTGAGGTAATGGGGATGTTCTTTGGCTATAAAACTGTAAGCTAACAGAAATAAAGTGAGAGACTTCTCCATCGCCTTTTGGAGAGACTTCTCCATCACCTCACAAAACTAACAGCAATAAAGAGAGACTGCTTCATCACCACACACCAACTCAGCTCAGTTCTTCCTCTGACGCCACTTATCCCTCAAGACCCCCGGACCCCACCGGGGCTGGACCCCGGCACCAGTATCAGGGTCTTTTCCAATGAGTCAGCTCTTCGCATCAGGTGGCCAAAGTATTGGAGCTTCAGCTTCATCACCAGTCCTTCCAGTGAATATTCAGGACTGATTTCCTTTAGGATGGACTGGTTGGATATCCTTGCAGCCCAAGGGACTCTCAAGAGTCTTCTCCAGCACAACAGTTCAAAAGCATCAATTCTTTGGTGGTCAGCCTTCTTTATGGTTCAATTCTCTTTTCAGGGTTGGATTTATGTAAAGCAAGACCAGAATGCAGGTCAGTTGTGCATTTCCTTATATGTTTCCACACTGCCTAGGCCAATGGGGCTGTGGTGCTCTAGAAAGTTCTTAACCCATAGCATATTAGTGTCTGCCAGCTGTTCAGGGGAGCAGAGCAAACTACCTCCTCGCAAAACTCTGTGGGAATTGTGCAAGGTTGCACTTCTAAGCCAGCACCTTCCTCACACCACCACCACCACCAGTGAACTGTGAAATAAACTGGCATTGTCTTCAGCCACCAAGATGTTCTTTTCATTGGATATAGCAGTTGGCCTTCCTTGACTAACATACATTAGAAACAAAAATAGTAGGTCCGTAGAACTCAGATTTCTTGAGAGAAATAGTGAATGGGCTGAAGAAGACTTAACATAGTCATAGTGACAAGAGGGAGCATGTAGCATTGATCACCTGTACCATTCAGCACCCACTTTACAGATGGGGAAACAGAGTCTCAGGCACAAGGGCATATGTTCAGCCCCATGAAATGTCACCCGGTGTCCACAACTGGTCACTACCCAAGCCCCTGCAATTGTCACGTCTTCTCTGATGTGTCACAAACTGAGGTTTCAAACTGGAAGGTTCTGTGACACTTCTCACAGGTTATATGTATTTGCTTTCAAGAGGTCTATTTTATTTTTCAATTGAGACAAAATATAAAGTTATTAATTTTATTTTATTTTTTATACAAAACATGTTTATTGGGATGGTTTCCCATTCCTCTTGATACAGGTTTCTTTTAGTGTTGCTTCTGTCTGCAGGAGCAGCCTTCTATAAGCCTTGCTTTTCCGCAGTGTGTGGATGGGGCCACATCCCTTGTGGAAGCTCTATGGGTGAATCTGTTCCTAGCCTCTCCCAGCTTCTGGGGGCTGCTGGCTTCCTTAGCTTGTGGCCTTGTCACTGCAGTCTTCCAGGCCAGCACCTTCCCCCTCCCTCTGCTCCATCTTCACATGCCCTTTTCCTTTGTGTGAGATTGTTGCCACTGCCTCCACTTCTAAGGATGCACGTGATACCATGTGAGCTCGAAGGAGTTGCTCTGTCTCTACCAGGTTACCCCATCTGGCCCGCTTCATCCTTCTCACCTCAGTCTCTCCATCTCAGACTTCTCCTGCATGTTTCAGGCTGTTAGATTCTAGCTCAGTTTGTCAAAGCCCATCCTCAGCTATGAACAAGAATATACTTTTCTGCAGCAGCAATGATGTTTGAGGCCATTTGTACAAGACAGAGTGGTCTTAACAGCTTTGGAAGAATTTGAGGGGCGTTTTGGTTGACCGACCATCATTTTTCCCTCATAAGAGCATTTTCCACGGAGGTGCTTCTACCTCCATGGCTGTAGGAGCCAGACAGGGAGGAGTCCTTGACCAAGGGAGAGACGTGTCACAAGCCAGGACCCTGCTGTGGCCCCATTGATAAGGGGAGATGGAGGGAACAGCCCTACACATTAATATTGGCTTATTCAACAGTCTGTTCAAAAATGTGTGTAAGAGTATAGTCATTTGTTCTTAGAACTATATTAATGAAGAATCCACTTGCTAATTTTGTCTTCATGAAGAACATGTTCATGAATATACACTTGAACGTGGTAGATAACTTGAATGTCCTTGCAGCTCCATCCTATATGTGAATGGAAGGACAGCCACAGGGGAGTCTGCTTTCAGGGTGGACACCCCTCTATCTCCCCTTCTCAGTGGATGGTAGTCTCAGTCAAGTTGTCAGACCAATCTCTTCTCAACAGGGAACAGAGCAGAGATTGATGGACTATTCCTTGAAATATCATGATGAACTGGCGTTCACAAATGAGCATTTCAGCTTCTTAGCTGCCTGGGGACCATCTCCACTGTGTGCCAGTCAAGTCCTTGAACAGGACCTAACTGAACTCCTCACTTCCCAGTCCCTATCCCTGCCTTTGCTTCTCCGCAGGGCCCCAGGCCCCTACTGGTATCCAGCATTGTCACTTTAGCTCGGGTCAGGCCATCCTCAGCTTTCCTTAAAGAGCCAGAAGCTGTCTGGCCTGTGTCTTTCCGGCCCATCCTTGCTGGTGCCCAAATGAGGGACCTCAAAGTGTTTTTTGACATCATGAAATATTCCAAACCCAGGGAAAGCAGAGATTAACTTGGTCAAGATTATTTGCCCACCCCCAGCTTTCTCAAATCTTAACATATTCAAATTTTATTTAAGAACTAAAAGTTTAACAGATGAGTTGCTTGAAACTTTCTCCTTCACCTTCCCCCCTTCTGCCCACCTTGCTATCCTTGTTAGGTGCTTAGCTTTTCCAGACATATTTTTAGACTTTTGCTACTTAAATATGTGGCTGTAAACAACAGGTAGTGATGTTTTGTGTGTTTTTTTAATAGGCCTACTGAGATATTACACACATGTTATAAAATGTACCATTTTAACTGTATGTTTCAATGAGCTTTAGTAATTTTACTGAGTTGTGTAACCGTTACCACAATACAATTTTGGTTTCTGTTTTAATAACAGCTTTATTGATATATAATTGACATCCCATACAATTCACCCATTTAAAGTGATTTTGTCGTCTTCAGTGTTATCGTATTCACAGAGCCATCCTGTAGTCACCATTGTCTCAACCCGGGATCCTGTCATCCCTCCCAGCAGAAACTCCATCCCTGCTAGCAGTCACTCCCCACCTTCTCCCTCCAGCCACCAGAAGCCACAGATTTGCTTCTGTCTTTATGGATTGGCTTATACTGGACATTTCCTATCCATGGAATCATACAGTTATGTGGATTTTTCTGTAACTGTTCCATCCTGATAATCAACAGATTATTTTTAGGGAAGAGCTACTGCACACAAAACACTGGGGTGGGTATATATATGGAATTTAATGGCATTCATGGGCAGTTTAGACCTCGATTTCTACTTTTTATATATTGCTATTTTTGTAAAGCCGTTACAAAAGAGTGACTATATATATAAAAGATTCATGAATATCGGTGTGTGTGTGTGTGTGTGTGTGTGTGTGTGTGTGTGGCTGGCTGATGTGCATCTGGGGTGTTCTGAGACCGACCTGGAGGAGGAGGCAGGGTTTGATTGCAGCTTGAAGAGAGAGGAGGAAGGCGCATTCTGAAGCCACGTCTAGTGTTGGCAGAGGACCGCTCAGCCCCGCACGAGCTTTGAGCAGGGTTGCTCAGGGCATGTCACTGTCTCTTTTGCTCCCAAGACAAGTGCTGCTGGAAGGACAGGTGAATTGGCACCTGCAGGGGCACCTGGACAAAATTTACCACCTCAAACAGAACCTGGCCTGCACTGATGAGAGAATGGTCTACCTGTCCTACAAGAGAGCCAAGGACATCTGGGTGAGCAGCACTGGGGGACCTCTGTGAGAAATGGCTGATAAGGAGGCAGTGGTAGGCACCAGGCCAGCAGAAGATGAGGGAGTCTGCTCTGGCACCCCGGGAGCCCAGGGAAGGGATCGCACCTGGCACTATGCCCCCGTGGCGCCCAGTCTTTATGATCACACTGCCCATCCCTGGGTCCAGGGCTGGCTTAGCCAATCTGAGAACTTGGGAACAATCTGCGACTCTCCAGCCCCTGGGCAGTGGGGACACAGGGTCCTAGCTTCACTGTCTTCCTCCTGCAGGAGGTCATGGAGACCTTCAAGAACTGCGTGGGCAACCTCAAGGCTCTACAGCAGGTGACCCAGCTGGGGCTGACAGAGCACCCGCAGAGCTAGCCCCAGGACATCCTGTGCCACTTGACAAGCCTGCTGCTGATGCTGGCCATGGTGATCCTGGTCCTGCTGTCTGGCGCTTATGCCTGCCCCCTGCTGCTGCTGCACTTGCTCCTGTGCGCCTGCACTGTGCTCCTGCTTTTTGGGCTCAGCACCCTGGCCTGGCAGAAGCGGTACACCATCCCCGCCCCAGACTGGCAGGCCTGGGTCCCCTCCAGGTGGAGACGGTTTGCCAGGGACTCTCAGCCTCCACCCAGGGGGCCTTAAAGGGCCTGGCTTCGCTAGCTCCTCCCACCTCTCCAGATGGCCACTGTTCAGCTCTGCCTTTCCCGGTCCATCCCTGGCAGCCCTGTGATGCCCACCTGCTTCATGCTTCTCTTTCCCACCTGAACAAAGGAGGTTTATAAAAGATGAACATCTCTGGAGTACTGCACCCCTCTCTACCCTGTGTGCCCTCCCGTGACCCAGTGACCCAATGCCCAGAGGCTTGGTTGCCCCCAAACAGCAGTGTCAGCCCTGTGACATGGTTGTTTTTGGCAAAGAGAAACTATGATTATTTCACAGGGATGGAGAAGCAAGAGTGAGGAGGCGGGGTGGATGGGGGCCAAAGCCCTGGAGGTAAGGACAGGTTCCGTTTTCCATTTTCAGGTGGGAGGCAGGTGTTTTCGTTTTCGGGGCTGGCAGAGACTCATGCAGGTGACACCGAAGAGACTGACGAGGCCTCTGTTTTGGAAACACTGGAGAGTTCAGAGCTGTCATCCACCTTCTTCCCAAAAAGTTGCAAGATGCAGTTTCGAAACTGGCAGGATAGAAAGGGTTATTGAATAGCAGAGCAGACAGGACCAGTGTGCTAGGCTAAACAAAATGGTGGGGCCCTGTGAGGATAGCAGTCCTTACATTTCACCTTGATGGCTTGGGAGGTCTGAAGCTGAAACTCCAAAACTTTGGCTACCTGATGAGAAGAACTGACTCATTGGAAAAGACCCTGATGCTGGGAAAGATTGAAGGCAGGAGGAGAAGGGGACGACAGAGGATGAGATGGTTGGGTGGCATCATTGACTCAATGGACGTGAGTTTGAGTGAACTCTGGGAGTTGGTGCTGGACAGGGAAGCCTGGCGTGCTACAGTCCATAGGGTCTCAAAGAGTCGGACATGACTGAGCCACTGAACTGAACTGACAGCTTACACATTCCAAAACTACAAGGAGAATGGAGGAAGGCTCCAGTTACTCCTCACACAGGTGGATAGTCTATCCCTGACTATTCAGTTATCTGAGTTATCTAATTGACCAGTTGATGGACTACTGTGGGCCAAATTGTGTTCCTCCAAGGATATGTTCAAGTCCTAATCCTTGGAGCCTGTAACTGTGATCTTATTGGGAATAAGTCTTTAGAGATGTGATTAAGGTGTATATTATCATGTGGTCATATTGGAGTAGGGTGGGCCCTCATCCAATGATGGATGTCCTCAGGAAAAGAAGGGAATTTGGATTCAGACACAGAAGAATGCCACGAGAAGGTAAAGAGCAGAGATCACAGGGACTCATCTCCAACGTGAAGAACATCAGAGGTTATGGGTACCTGTCAGGACCTAGGAGAAAGAACCAACCCTGCCCACACCCTGATCTCAAACCAAGAGAGAATAGGTTTCTGTTGTTTGAACACCCCTAGCTTGCGGTACTTTGTGATGGCAGCCCCACGAAACATATACAGTGACGAAAGATGATCCCAGCTAAGGGGCCAATGTCTAGGAGAGTCTCAGAGGCATTTTAGTGAAAACGAAAGTGACTTTTGTCTTGTTTCTGTTCTGTCAACAAGGGACCAGGTGAGGATTAGGTAGGCAAGAATCCACCTCATCTCTTCAACCAAGAGTCTTCTGGCATCAGGAGGACTCTGCTCTCTGCCGTGCTGTGGTTAGTCACTCATTTGTGTCCGACTCTTGGTGACCCCATGGACCATAGCCCACCAGGCTCCTCTGTCCATTGGGGTTCTCCAGGCCAGAATACTGGAGTGGGTTGCCATGCGCTCCTTCAGGAGACCTTCCCAATCCAGAAATCGAACCCAGTTCTCCTGCACTGCAGTCGAATTCTTTATTGTCTGAGCCATCAGGGAAGCCCAAGAATACTGGAGTGGGTAGCCTATGCCTTCTCTAGGGGATCTTCCTAACCCAGGAATCGAACTGGGGTCTCCCACATTGCAGGCAGATTCTTTACCAGCTGAGATACCAGGGAAGCCCTCTCCTCTTTGCTACTGAACCCCTAAAGGGATATATGCATTTCTCAGATTATATCTCATGACTGAGTTAACAACAATGTTTTGAGAATACGAAGCAGAGGCATTTCCTATATATTTGGGGCCTGTTCTTGACTACCTCTAGCTACCTCCAACATAAAAACTCTAACAAAAACATAATTGTTGAAGTCAGTAACACAAGAATTGGGCTGAGCAACAGAACGGACTCAGCTGAAGACCAAGCAGATGAGGCTGAGGGATCCATTGACCACACATTCAGCATCTACATAATGAGCACCCACGATGAACCCATGTGTCCTCATGGCACCTGCATTGACTCAAAAGAGCAACATTTCATGTCCTTGCGGAGCTCCATTCTAGGAAATTCTCTCTTAATTCCACAGGAAGGGATAACAGTGTGGAAAGAGTGACAGCAAAGTTCGAAAGCCTGGAGAATCTGGGAATGCAGACAGTGGTAGAAGAGGAGGAGTTCCGGGGGGAGAATGGGAAAGCTCAAGAAGAGACAAAGATGGCCTAGGATTCTGCAAGCAAAAGCCAAACCTCAGAAGAGACCCATGGGAAAGACAGGAAATGGGGGCAGAGGGGTGAGCTCTGCTCTCGGTGTGAAGCACTGGGGACTCCATGGTGGTGTTGGTCCTACTTGATAGCCTAAACATTATCATGGTGAGATGTGAGACCCCTGGGAGAGTGGTATTCTGACCCGCAGACCTTTCTGATTATCAAGCAGCATCACATCTACTTGACACCTTAGTGGAGTGGACATGATGGATTCAAGGAAGAATAAGGCAAACTGTCCTTCAAAGATGATGGGCCTTACAGGTGATGATGGTCACCTGTAACTTTGCAAGAAATCTAAGAGTCATGGGCAGTTTAATGCTGAGGCTCAATATGCCAGCCCCTGATGGCTGCCATCTGGCAAGACCACAGCATGTCCCACCTGGACAGACGCACAGAGTTAAGAAGGCCAAAAGTCAGCACAGGCAAGAAGGGCCTCTGTGTCCTTGTCAGAATTAGGGTTTAAATATGGAAAGATTAAGTTCGCAAGAAGAGTTGTGTCTGTGAAATCAATACGCACATTCCCAGGGTACTTTTTATGCTAGATGCATTCTGGCAATCCTAGGGTGTCTGAGCTCCAAGCTCAGCTAAGGCCAGCCGATGGGATGGGCACGCACACATAGTGCCCTGCAGGAAGTGCCCACTGTCAGGCCCAGACCATAAAAGGATCCAGAGGGAGGGCTGTCTGGGGCTGGGTCACTGGTGCTGAGCCTCCCGGGGTTATTTTCCCAGAGGTCATTTTCAGGCTTCCTGCAGACACACTTCTTGGTGGGAGCCATCACCGGGCTCTTCCAGGGTCTATCTGCAGTTGGCTCTGCCAACTGTGTGCCTTACCTGGCGGTTCATGAAGACATAGATAATGGGGTTGTAGATAGTGGCACTTTTGGCAAAGTAGGCTGGCAGGGCGGCCACCAGAGGGTGGAAGGCGTAGCCAGGGTGTGCAGCAGCGAAGCAGGCAAAGAAGGCATAGGGCCCCCAGCAGAGACAGAAGGCAAAGATCATCACCATCACCATGCGGGTTACCTCCTTCTCCGCCTTCTGGGTGGACTCAGATTCTTTCTGTTGTTTCGCCACCTGGGGGAGATGGAGAGTCATCCTGGGGGACCATGAGGGATATCTCAGGGGATTCCCTGATGGCTCAGATGGTAAAGTGTCTGCCTACAATTCGGGAGACTCGGGTTTGATCCCTAGGTTGGGAAGATCCCCTGGAGAAGGAAATGGCCACCCAAGGGAGTGCCAGGCTTGGACAAGGCTGGTCTTGTGGGAGCTCTTAGAGGCTTTGAACGGATCAGGAGGATCAGGAGGCAGGGAAGGAGCTAATGAGGCTGTTTCCAGCCTCCCTTGGTCTCTTATCAGAGTGTGTTCTGCTCGCACCCCCACCATGGTCAGGTCTCAAGGGTGACTGATGGCTGGGGTGTGTTCTGTAGCCTGGATTCCACAGCCCATGACATGGGGGCCCAAGTCATATGTGGCTACCTGTGGGAGTCAGCTAAGTTGCTTCTGATCCCTGTCTGCCAACGTTAAGCCGTGAAGGCCTCCCCTCCACAAAGAGCCTCAACGGCCTGTACTGAGCCAATTGTGGGCACAAGCCGCTTTGGAGAGGAAAGGCACCACCCCAGAGGCCTCCGACTCTGCATGCCAGGCCCAGGAGGCACCTGATTGACAAAGCTGATTGACAAAGGCGTGACTTCTGTGGTGTTTCTGGCACCCCGGGGGAGTGCAGAGTTCTCAGAAGCCCTTCTCCTGCCTTGCTCTGATTTCCTGCACCCTGGTGGTGGGGCGGGGCCAGGGTGCGTGGTGGTGATGGTGGAGGGGGGCGGGAACCAGCTTCTCATGGAAGAGGGTGTGAATTCACCCCTTGGACAGCCCATGAAGGGAGCCCTCAGGTGGCAGCGTTTTGAAAACACTCCTTGCTTTGCAGGTTTTGATTTGGGATCTGGCCGGCTGTGGCTAGCTTTTCTCCCCACCCCTCCCCAGGGTCAGCTCTGGGTCCCTCCACGCCAAGGGAGCCACACCAAAGGCATTGCCAGCCTCATGTCTGGTTTGGGGGCAGGGGAGCAGACTGGGCAGTCCTCTGTGCTCCCCCACCCCCAGCCCCCCTCCCGCCCACCTGCATGTTCCTGCCGGCAGGAGGGAAGCTGGGAGGGCAAGGTGCTCACCGCTCGGATGGCCAGCCACACTTGCAGGTAGCAGAGCACGATGACGCTGAGAGGGATGATGCAACATGTGATCATGAGAACGATCATGTACGACTGCACCCCTGGGTAGGAGCTGCCGCTGAACACATCAGGGCCACATGAAGTCTTCAGGCCGTGGGGCCAATACCTGCAGAGAAGTGCCGGAAGCCCATGCTGAAATGGGCAGGGACCAGGATCCCTGCCCTGGCACCCCAATGACTTGATTGTGGGTTGTTTGGCTTTTTTTTTTTTTTTACTATTATTGTGGTGAAATTCATATTACACGAATTGAATTTCTTTTTGCAGTGAACAGTTCAGAGCCATCTAGGACATACACGGTATGGGGCAACTGCCACCTGTCTGCTTCCAGGACATTTTCATCACCTCCCCTAAAGGAAGGCCTTCGGTAGAATTTCTGTAAATCCTTCTCCATCTCTGATCTCATTTCCCCATCTTTTTTTTTCTTTTTGTGGTAAAACACACATATGTGGTTCAGATGGTAAAGCATCTGCCCACAATGTGGGAGATCTGGGTTCAATCCCTGGGTCGGGAAGATCCCTTGTAGAAGGAAATGGCAAATGGCAACCCCCTCCAGTACTCTTGCCTAGGAAATTCCATGGATGGAGGAGCCTGGTGGGCTACAGTCCATGGGATCGCAAAGAGTCAGACACGACTGAGTGACTTCACTTTCTTTTTTCTTTATACATAATTAGGAGGTTTGGTGCATTTGCAGTGTCGTGCATCCATCACCAGTGTGGTTCTAGAACATTTTCATTATCCCCATCACATCCTCTTTTTACAAAGGGGAGGCAAGGCACCCTCTTGCCTTTAAGAACAGCTGTGAGCCTCTGAGGATTACATGAGCATGTGTTCAACAATCCCAGCTATTGTGGGAATGGGGGCATGAGGAGGGTGACAGACAGAGCCTGGCCTCCATGGTAATGGAAGCTTCCCAAAGAAAAACCTGTTCACCAGCTTGTACTGGGAGACAGAAATGCAGTGGCCTTGTCCCATCCTGCCCACCCAAATATCGGAGCCACTTCCTTGGGAATTCAGGTCTTCCCCCAAAGAATCCACCTCATGATGACACTGGTGAGCTGCGAACCAAGGAGCCTTGGCAAGGGGGGCCCCTTAGCAGGTGCAAGAAAGAGGCCTGGGACAGAGTGGGTAAGACTCTGTGTGCCCAGTGATCCAGTGTGCCCATGACCTGAGCCTGCAGTGTTCCTCTCTGAGCTCTCATGAGCTGCTCCTGTCTGGGAGAAACAGACCTTTGTTGAAGCTTGGAGACCACAGGGCCCACATCCATGTGGCAGCCAGGCACAGTCATACAGCTGCACACCTGGACTGCCCAAAGGGCCCTCAGGAGTAGTCAGGTCTACTCCCACTTCACTACTGGGGCCACAGAGGCCCAGGGACAGAGTGATTTGCCCCAAGGTCTCAAAGTGAATGACGAGTTTGACCCTCCCTGCCATGTTCTATACGCATTGTCGTCCTGGCACCCCAGCCTCCTCACCTACTCCAACCAAAGATGGGTGGAGCCGTCCACACAGCAGCCCAGATCCAGGAGAAGGTGATGCCCGCGATGGCCAACTTGGCATCAAATCTGACATTGCCAAAGGGCTTGCAGACCACCATCCACCTCTCCCAGGAGATGATGGCCAAGGACCAGAGACCGGTGATCCCTTTGGGGCAGAGCAGACATAGGAGGGCTTTGAGTGGACACTTTGCAAGATCAAGAGGGAGAACGCCCCCCCCCACCTACCTGTAAAACCTGATTCTCCAAAATGTTTTCGGGTCCATGGAGCAGCAGGTCTCTTGGTCAGTTTCTTTCTCTAACACCTGTTTCCCCTGTTCCTTCCCTGCTGTGCCTGTAGCCGCCTCACTTTGCTGCTCCCTCATGGCCTCTGGTTCTCTGCTGGGGGGTGTGCCCCAGAGGGGTCCATGTCCTCTTCTTCATAGGCCCCTGGCAAGCAGATCTGGCCTCCCAGCATGCCCCAGCCTTGCCTAGTGCTCAGCATGCGGTAGACGCCAGCCCTGTGTTGGGCTGGCCCAGCCCTGGTTTCCTCACATCCTCCCAGCCATTGGCGAGTCTCCTCTCAGTCTCCCCCTGCCGATCCCCTCCTCCCCATCTCAGCCTGCCATCCTGGGCCTCCTCTGTCCCTTGTCTGCCCACTCAGCCTCCGGCCACCCAACCAGCCTGCTGTCTGCACCCCACCCTCCTCGGCCACTTGGAGTGAGTGCCCTCGTGTCCTTCTGACTCAACATCCAGCTCCCTCATGGCCTCCACCAGATCCTGGTCCTCTAAGGACTGACAGCATCATATTCTCACTATCCAGATATCTGACAGCACAGGGCGACGAACACAGGGGCTTGGCAGCCAAGGGAGATCTCAGCAGAGCCATGACCCATAGAGAAATGAGTAATCGGGCTGGGGAAAGGAATGTAGGATCTAGTTTCAATATCTCAGGAGCTTTCCTGGGAGCTACTTCCTTGTCAGGGAAAAACTGACACAGGTGAGCTGAAAGGCAATTGTCCCAGATTTGAGTGGGAGTCTCGTTTAGGGTTCCCAAAGGTCTCCTGTGCCACCTTGTTCTGGGATTATGTGGATCTGTCTGTATCCACCCATGCCAGCTACATGGTCTCAAAGTAAATATCGCCAGGTCAGGTCTATTTCAGAGCAGACACCTCTAATGGTCCCAGCCCAGCTTCCCCAGCAGGTCTGTCCCCCTTCAAAGATGTGCTGGCCCGTGTCCCACGGCTGCCCCTGGAGATTTCGCCACATGATGGTCTCCTTTATGCACAGCAGGCTGGGTCTCCCCTGAACCCAGGCCCCCAGGTGACTTACCACATAAGGAGACAGTGTAGCCCTCCACGACACACAGGGGGTGGCCCAGCACAAAGTAGCCATACATCTGGTTCACGACACTGATGGTGCTGGCGATGATGGTCTCCACCAGGTCAGCAATGGCCAAGTTGACCAGGATCCAGTTGAGAGGGTGACGGAGCTTCTTGAACCTCATGGTGGCTGCCAGCACGAGCCCATTAGTGAAGACGGATGCGATGACCACAAAGACCATCCAGGCGCTGGTGAGGTGGTACACCCATCTGGGAGCGATGTGGTAATTGGGGCCTTCAAAGGGGTCTGGAGGCACGAGGCAGAGTGAGCAGAGGACTTGGGCAGCCACTTCATCACCTGTATGGTCACACCTGCTCTTGCCTTTGCAACTGGCCTTTCCCCCTTGCTTTGTCCATCTGCAGGCAACCTTCCCTTGATTCTATCTCTCAGACCTAAGGCCACTACCTGCTGGAAATGCCTGCATGGGCATCCTTGGACTTAACAAAGCATCATCCATGCCAGGTATTGCTCCCTGGTCTGAGTTGCCCACCCACTGTCTGGCAGATCACCTTCCTGGAGTGTGGTTGGCTGGCTCTTGCTCCCCTGAAAGCCTCCCAGTGCCCCGGTGCTGTTGCCTGTGTGAGCTGCACATCATTCTGTTGTCAGATCTTTGCTCATGGTCTCCCTCACACCCAGGTCCTTAGCTGGTTCATACCATCCAGTCTGGTTCTGCTCCCTTGCCTTCCAGGACCCTTTCCAGATTCCCCAGCTGAGATTTAATTCCATATCAGAGCTCTGCATGTACGTGTCTTGTCTTCCTCACTGGTCTGTGTCTTGTGCATGTACAGTCAGTGCCCCAAGAATGAATGATTGATGGCCTTTGCTATGGATTGAATTGTGTCCCTTCCAAAAAAAGGCATGTGGGAGTCATAATCCCCACTCCCTCAGAATGTGACCTTATTTAGAGAAAGGGTTTGTACAGAGATGATCAAGTTCTGATGATGTCGCTAGGCTGGCCCTAGTCCAATAGGACTTGTGTCCTTACAAAAAGGCAAAATTTGGACACAGATGCATTCAGGAGAAGATGGCCATGTGAACATGAAAGCAAGGATTAGGGTGGTGCTTCAACAGCCAAGGGATACCACGGATTACCAGAGACTATTATAACCTGGGTAGGGGGGGAATACCATGGATTACCAGAGACTACTATAACCCAGGGGAGGGATACCATGGATTGCTGGAGACTACTATAAACTGGGGGAGGGATACTATGGATTACCAAAGACTACCATAACCCTGGCGGTGTTCCCTGGTGGCTGGTTTGGGGGATCAGCCACCTGGATGGGTGAGGAAAATCTGATGGTTATAAGTTCTGAGATCTTGTAGAAGGGATAGGCTACCCATTCCGGTGTTCTTGGGCTTCCCTGGTGGCTCAACTGGTAAAGAATCTGCCTGCAATGTAGGAGACCTGGGTTCGATCCCTGAGTTGGGAGGATCCCTTGGAGAAGGAAATGGCAATCCACTCCAGTACTCTTGCCTGGAAAATCCCATGGATGGAGGAGCCTGGTAGCCACCGTCCATGGGGTTACAAAGAATCAAACACGACTGAGCGACTTCACTCACTTACCATAACCCAGGGGAGGGACCTGGAACAGAGTGTCCCTCAGAGTCACCTGGAGGAGCCAACTCTGTCGAGCCTGTGATCACTGGCCTCCTGAACTGGGAGATGATCAATTTCTGTTGCTTAAGCCACGCAATCTGTAGTGCTTTGTCATGGCAGCTGGAGCAAACGCCCACAGAATGAAAATGAGGGGTAACTCCCCTTTATTATGACAGTGGGTCTACACCTTTGTCTGTTGGAATGACCTTTCTGCCACCACCATTTTAGCAGGTTACTCAACCTCTAGGTGATGGAAATAGGAAGATGAGGAGGGGGATTGGACAAAAGGGCATAGATCAGTCCAGGATCAATCAACTCATTTTCTTCAACAAATAAATTGCAAGGACATTGAGGGAAAACTTCTAAAAGTATGACTGTGCATTTATGTTTTTAGAGTCTTTTCTTCTTAGAGCTACCTTCTGAAGACTTACAGAGGAAATGATGTGATGTTTTGGATCTGCTTCCAGAAATTAACAGGAGTGGTTAGTAGACAGGATAGAGAGGAAATAAGAGAAGTGATGGATACCCTAGTGGAGGGGACAAGTGATGGGTACCCAGTGCCATTATCCTCTCCTGTTTTGCTAGACATATGAATTTTTGTAAAAAAAAAATTACAATAAGGAAATCTGGGGCATCGATGAAGCTCCAGGGGCCTCCAGGAAGAGCATTGTTGGGTCTCCATCAGGGACATTCTGTGGTGAAAACCATCAGGTCAAGGTGAATTTCATGGTTCTCCACCAGTTTGGCTTGGAAACCCTATTGCTGGTCCTGGTCTGGGTGTCAAGGAGCCCATGTGGTTTCTGAAAATTGTGGCAAGTGAAACATCTTTCCCTTGGACTGCAAAGAGATCCAACCAGTCCATCCTAAAGGAAATCAGTCCTGAATATACATTGAAAGGACTGATGCTGAAGCTGAAGCTCCAATCCTTTGGCCACCTGATGCGAAGAATGGACTCATTGGAAAAGACCCTGATGCTGGGAAAGATTGAAGAGAGGAGGAGAAGGGGACGACAGAAGATGAGATGGTTGGATGGCATTACTGACTCAATGGACATGAATTTGAGTAAACTCTGGGAGTTGGTGATGGACAGGGAGGCCTGGCATGCTGCAGTCCATGGGGTTGCAAAGAGTCGGACATGACTGAGCAACTGAACTGAACTGAACTGAGACATTTTGAAGGAACTGAAGGTCTTTGGTTGGAAGGAGGGACCTGGGGGTGTAGGGGCTAGGGTTCATTGGCATCTTCAGCTCTCTGATAGGCTGACAGACAAAGCCTCATGACTGAGCCATGCCCAGGGCAGAATGCCAGCTGCCTCTACAGAGTTTTCTACTGTCTTGGGCAGCTGAAGCTCCTCTCCTCGGGAGCCAAGCTAACTTCTTCCTCAGCACATGCCACCAGGGGCCAAGGGCTCCAGGGTGAACTTGGACAAGACGACTGCCATGATCTCTTCTATCCTTAGGATTTCGAAGCTGCTCACCCCCCTCCAGGCCACCTGAGCCTCCCTCTCCTGCTGACCGTCTCCATTTGGCTTTGGGAAATGCAAAGATGAGTTAGCCCTGGGTTTGCTCCCCAGGAAGAGAGCCCCGCATAGACGCACTGGGATTGAGGGCAATGAGCGCTCACTAGCAGTCTAGGACAGGGATTCTCAGAGGCTCTGTGAAGCCAGTGTGATTTGAAAATGCACATTTGATATGATGGTGTCCTTAGGCGTTTCCCTGGTGGTTCAGATGGTAAAGTGTCTGCCTGCAATGTGAGAGACCCAGGTTCGACCCCTGGGTCAGGAAGATCCCCTGTAGGAGGAAATGGAAACCCACTCCAGTAGTCTTGCCTGGAGAATCCTATGGACAGAAGAGCCTGATGTGGGCTACAGTCCATGGGGTTGCCAAGAGTCAGATACAACTGAGCGACTTCACTTTCTCTCTTTCTTTCTTTTTGTATTCAGAAAGGATCCCCCCATTCAAGGTATCAGAAAAGCTAAGGGGAGCAATGGGGTACAGAGGCTCTCTGGGGTGGGGATGTGGCCAGACAGCACTCTGCTCACAGCCACTTGGGCCTATGTCCCCAGAGGGCCATTCCAGCCAGTCCGTCCCAGCCTGCTTGCTCACCTCTGGTGGAGTTGCTGTTGGTGTAGATGAAGATGCTCCCCTGGGTGCTCTCCTCAAAGCTGGCCTGTAGCTGCCCACCTGTAAGCCTTTGGGGGCCCCACTCGTGGGCCATGGCTCTGCAAAGCCCTGTTCCTGATGCCTGCCAGCCCTGGCACTGCCAGGGGGGCCACAGCGCTTTATACCAGCCTGTGGGATCAGCCCAGGCCTCCTCACCTTAAAAGCCCCCAAACCCTTCACCATCTGATCTCTTAATTGGGCCTGGGACTTAGGCCTCCCCCTGCCCCCACCAGCGCTGGGCCTGCTGGCTCCTGGGTGAACCTAAGGGGGCAGCTCAGAGGGATTTGCTAGGAGCCAAACTCCAACCCAGAGTCCTGCAGGGGCCACTGTGGGCCCTCGCTCCTGTTCCCCTGTCCTCTCTTCCTTTCTACTGTCCAGCACCTGCTCTAGGCCAGGCAGACCCAAGCAGCGGGCTTTTCAGTCCAGAGCCGAGCCCTGCCTTTCACAGCAGCTCCTCCCCAAGCAACTTTGTGGGCCTCGGGCTAGGACCTGGAGCCTCCTGGAGGGTCAGGCCGCGTTGAGGGCCCAGATGGATACAAGTTGCACCACTGGGGCTCCTTCCCCAGGAAGGGATGTACATCCTACCATCCATCCAGCTCTCCCCACCCCTCCCACCTTGCTCTCCATGAGCTGCAGCTCCCCTGGTCACCAGGGGGCTCATCCAGGCGCCCCCAGCAGCTCTTCTGAAGCCCCCAAGGGTGCCCACAGGCCCCACCTGTCCAACTCTCCCTCCCCTGAATTCACAACTTTCCTTGGACTGCCCTTGACTAGGACTTCCTCAAGCCGTGCCTTCGAAAGCGAACCTCTCCACAGAATGTTCCAGACAGGCTGCCTCCACCATCCCATTGCACCCACTGCCGTCTGGCTGCCACTGGCTAATTGGCAGGGGCACCAGTTACCTAGGAATCGCTCGATTCTCCAGATTTGCCTGTCTCCACACAAGAAGGCATATTCGCATGCTCAGGGCAGCATCATTCACAAGAGGTAAAACTGTCCCAACCAAAGTCAATCAACAAGTGAATGGACACCCAACCAAATGTGGTATATCCATGCACTGGAATATTATAAAATCATAACAAGGGATGAAATCATAACACATGTTAGAACGTGAAGGAATCTCAAAAAGATGATGTTAACTGAAAGGAGCAAACACAAATGATCTCAGATGTTGGAAGGCCCAGAACAGACAAACCCACAGAAACAGCAGATTGGTGGGTGCCAGGGGCTGGGAAGAGGGGAGTGGAGAGGGATTCCTTAGAGAAAGAAGGATGCCTTGGGGGGATGATGAAATAATTCTAAAATTAGATGTTGATGGTACAGCCACTGTGGAAGACAGTTGGGCAATTCTAAAGATTGAAAAATAGAATTACCATGTGACTCCGCAATTTTCCTTCTGAGTACTTGCTCAAAAGAACTGACAGGGCTTTTGTTCACAGCATGAACAGAGCGTGTTTGACGGTGCTTGATGTAACAAAGTCAAGTCCCAAGAATGCCACCCCAGGTTCTTCCGACTTCCAAGGCCACAGGGGGCTCAGTCTGCCTGTCCCCACCTTAGTCAAAGAATCCTCACATCAGAGAATGTGAGAGCTGGAAGTGGGCTCCTCTGAGAGATGGCTGCAGGACTGCCTGTTGCCAGCAAGGCCATGGACTGGCTGGGTGATCTTGGGTGGGATGATCCCTCCATCTCAGGCTAGGTTCACCTTTTGTCTAAAGGGAGAGGACCCATCCTGCCTGCCCCCACCCACCCCACCCTCTCAGGGTGCTGCCAGTTGGATGGGGTGGGGTGCTCCCAGGGCTGCTGTGCCATTGGGAAGCCCTTTGTGAATGTGAAGCACCATCTCAGCCGGACATCCAGACATGCTGGGGGAGCTCCAGCCAGAGCCTTGGAGCTGACCCATCCCAACTGCTGCTCCCAGATACTGGGGAAGGGGGAGAGGGAGCAGAGGTGATAGCAGTGAGTCCTGGACCCCCCCCTCCCTGACCGTCTGCAGAGTTGGGGTGCTAATTGATGATTAGGGCTAACAGAAGATCAAGTCCCGTTTTAGCCAAAAGCAGATTACTGCCCTGGAAAGTCCCCTAGCACCTGGGTGCGCACGTGTGCTCCCCGAGGCCTGGCGAAAGCTCACTGGGGTCCTGCATAGGAACCAGGGTGGAGAGAAGGGGCAGGGTTCTTAGGAGGGAGCTGGAGACCAGGAGGGTGGGGCCAAAATATGAGAAGGAGGGGGGGGGAAGGAGAGGGGGCCAAGGTGGGAGGCTTGAGTGCTTGGGGAAATCGGGGCTCCTGGGCCAAGGTGAGGCCCTCCATGGGGCCCTGGGCCTCCTGCCCTCACCCAACTTGGGGCCCCCCAGCCGAGCTAGAAGACGAGATGCCAGACTTGTCTCTAATCCGACTATGGAGAAGTGACTCGATGCAGGGTGCTGATTAGCAGCCCCGGGAGCTGTCACCTTGATTCTGCTCTTGGCTCTGGCCAGTAGACCAGGGGCTTAGTCATGAAGAGTTCGTGGCTGCCACCGCAACATGGCAAGGAATCCTTTGGTCATTTGCCTTTGGCCTTTTTTTTTTATAACTGTGATAAAAGATACATGACATCAAATTTAGCATCTTGACCATTTCTAAGTGTCCAGTTTGGTGGCATTAAGTACGTTCATGTGGGTGTGCGGCCATCCCCACCAACCATTCCCAGAACTGTCCATCTTCCCCAATGGAAACTCTGTCCCCATTAGACACTGACACCCCCTCCCCTAGCCCTTCCCCCTCTCCCATCCTCCTCTCTCTGTCTAGGGTCTGACGACTCTAGGCACCTCATACAAGTGGAGTCATACAGGGTCTGTCCTTGTGTCTGGTTTCTGAAATATGACTCCATTTCCATTTTTGCTTCTGTTGAAAAGTTCTCCCAACTTAAGCTCTTTAGATATCTGTAAACAGTGACCTTGGATATGTAGTCTAAAGACAAGGGCAGGCTGTTTCCCCATTTCTGTGGCCATTCCACCATGTCCCCGATGGCTCCACTCAGAACTGATAGTGAAGTGAGTGAAGTGAAAGTCGCTCAGTTGTATCTGACTCTTTGCGACCCCATGGACTATACAGTCCTTGGAATTCTCCAGGCCAGAATACTGGAGTGGGTAGCCTTTCCCTTCTCCAAGGGATCTTCCCAACCCAGGGATCGAACCCAGCTCTCCCACATTGCAGGCAGATTCTTTACCAGCTTAGCCAACAGGGAAGCCCAAGAACACTAGAGTGGGTAGCCTATCCCTTCTCCAGCAGATCTCAGAACTATCAGACTTTCCTCACCCATCCCGGTGGCTGATTCCCCAAACCAGCTAAAAGTTCCTCGACAGTCTAGTCTGCAAATGCTCACCTCAGGCCCACATTCCTAATGCATCTGTCTTCTGGTGCTACCCTCCAGGACCTTGAGCAAGTCAGCCACCATCTCTAGAGTGCGTGTCCTCGTTGGAAACATAAGGAGAACATTTACTTGCTGTAACGCTTGAATGAGGTCATCCTCTTGAAGAGTTCTAAACATTCATTCCACAGCTAGCCCGTCTTGTAGCCAGGCCCTGTTCTTGGCTCTGGGTGAACAAACAGAGCCCCGTTGTGGCTGCCCTGCTTGTTGCAGGCAGGAACAATACAGCATGAACATTAGACCTAACAAATAAGCTGTGAAAAGCAGAATGGAGGGTGGGAACAAGAGAACAGATGGGAAAAAATAAAAAATAAAAGAAGAGGACAAGTGGAATGTAGAGGGTGGGGAGAAAACAGATGTCTGTTTTCATAGGGCATAATGGTGGGACTCTCTGGGAAAGGGACATGTGAGCAAAGTCTCAAAGGAGGGAAAGGGGCATATGGAGATCTGAGGAGGGCATCCCAGGAGAGAGCCTGGAAGTAGTGCAAAGGCCCTGGGGCAGGAGCATGCCTGGTATGTTAGAGGCACAGTAAGGAGTCCAGGGCAGCTGGAGCAGAGTGAACTAGTGGGGCGCAGGAAGATCCCAGAGGGGATGAGGGCCAGAGTCTCTGTGTCCCGGAGGCCATTTTCATTGTGAATGAAATACAGAGTGTGTTATGATTTTTGGAGTGAAAGTGAAAATCACTTTCATCTAAAGTGATTTAGATGATGGCATATTCCCTCTGGTCGATGATCTGAGAAAGGTAGGGACCAGGGATGTAGCAGGGGTATCATGTGACAGGCCCTGCGGGCATCCAGGTGATAGAGTGTCAAGGCAACCAGCAGGCAGGGCTCGAAGAGTCTCTGGGTAGCTGCAGTGGAAGCCGGTGGAGGAAGGGAGGAGTCAAAGCCAGCTCTAAGGCTTGGGAACTGAGTATGCATAAGACGAAGTGGTCCGCAGTCCAGAAGTCAGGGCAGTGGGGGTGTGGCTGGTGGAGGGAAGGTCTGAGTGGCAGGAACACAACTGAGCAATGCAAGAAGCCAGCATCTCAACCCACAGATGTTACCCTAAGAGGACAGACGAGCTGACAATTTGATCCCAATGGATGTGAAATTTTAGATGAAATGGACAGACTCCTAGAGAAACACAAATTAACCAAATGAGCCTGAGAGGAAACAGAATCTGAAGAGTTCTGTATCTATGAAGACACTGAAGCCCTAACTTCAAAGCTCCCCACTAGGACTGCCTCTGTTCTGTTTCTCATCCCCACAAGGCTTCAGTTGATTTTTGGCTGGAGGACTTTTTTGGTATCACCTTCATCAGTAATTCCCACATCTTTGCAGCTTATCCATAGGTTTTTATTCCCACCCCAACAACAGAATTAACAAGGGATACCTAAAAAGTTTGGGTGCAAATATCTGAAATTTGAATGGATTAAAAGTTGCCATGCCTCTGTCCCCCAATTCTGCTTGCTGTGACTGCCACTGAGGAGAAACACATAGATTTGTTCATTTCCAATGTTACGGAATTTAACTCCAAAAAAACCTGTTGGGCTTTTGTTGCTTTTTCTTTCTTTGTTTCTTCTTCCTTGTATGTGAAATTTCTTTTTCTTTTTTTTACTTGGAGAGAAAACTGTTTTATTTCCAATCTGACCTATAGTTATAATCCAGTTCACAGACAAGCTTTAAATCTCAATTTTCACTGTAATTAAACTATTTAGTTTGGAATATAAAGAGCCTTGAAAACCATGGCAGATTCATGTCAGTGTATGGCAAAACCAACACAATAAAGTAAAGAAAATTAAAAAAAAAATAAAATAAAAAAGTCAACATAAAAAAAGAAAGAAAAAGACATATTCTTCAAAGTCAGTTACAAAAGGACATGCTTACATTTTTTATGAGATTCCTACAGTAGTCAGTCACAGAATGTAGGAGGGTGGGGGGTTAGGGGCTGGGGGAGGGCAGATATAGAGTGTTTCATGGCCCCTGGCTGCACAAAATGTAGCTATACTGAACTGTACATTTAGAAATGAGCTTAAGTGTGTGATGCAAATACAAATGAAAAAATATATATATTCTTCATGACGACATCGCACCCTTGTGACTTTTGTCAACAGCGTACCCCATCAAGGGAGAAGCGCTCAGCCACTCCCCTGCGACTAAAAAGAACATGAAGTCGTTACATGGCTGGCACTGAGGTCTCTGTGGTCTGTGACGGCGGATGGCGCTGTCCCTTCCCAAGTATTGGTGTCTGGGTTGCGACCACTTCAGAGGCCAACCAGGCATTTGGCTGAGCTCAAAGCTGCATTGGGCCAGGGCCTGGGGTTTGTGGGAGCCGCCGCTGCCCACCTGAGGCCCAGGGGAAGTGTCTGATCTCGCAGGAACGTCCCGTGGGAGGGGGAACCTACACGGCAGCTTGTGCGGCGATGGGGCACTGAGCTTGGGGGAACCAGCGGGAAGGCACGGGAGGTGCTGCCCGCGGCCACGCCTGTGACGCTTTGAGCATCGAACGGAACCGCTGACAGCCGTGGCGTGTATGCCAGCCTCCGAGTCCACACTGGGGCCCAAAAATGCTTCCCCGGGTGGGATTGACTTGGCTTTTCTAACACCTATCTCTAGGTGCAGAGACCCTATAGGGGCGAGGGGCGGGGTCCCGGGGCGGGGGCGGGGTCTCCGGGGGCGGAAACGGGGTTCGGTGGGGCGAGGGGCGGGTCTGGGAAGGAGTCCCCTCAGGGCCTTGGCGCTGGCTCTCGGACGCCCTCTCCTGGGGCCTCCGTGCCACTCCCTCCGGCTAGGCCTTGGTGCACGGCCGCCTGGGCCGCTTCCTCCCTGTGCGCCTCCAACCCTCGCTCGGGTTCGGTCCTGCGCCCCCTCGGGTCTGGGCACCGCGACCCCCTCGTGGCATCGGGCTGGCTCCTGCAGGATCCCGGTCGGTGCGCCCCGGGGACGCCTGGGACCCTTCTTGCCACCCTGCTGCCCTGCCACGCCCTCGTGGCTTATCGTTCAACGGATCCTTCCATTTGCCTGTTGTCTGTACCTCCTGGTTCCAGGAAACGTGTGAACTGGGGGGTGGCGGGGGTTTCTGCGCGTTTAAAAGTGGAGAAGTTCGGATGTTTTGCTGCTTCCTACTCCTCCCTGCACCCAGAAATCTCATTGTCTTTTTTTTCTCTTTTTAAAAAATTAGTTTTAAATTGTAAACAAACATAACAATTTACCATCATAACCGTTTCTCCGTGTACACTTCAGTGTTGTTAGTACATTATTAGCACAGTCTTCCTTGTTCTTTTGGTATTGAGATCACGAATCTCATTTGTGGCCCAGTTAAAATTTTAAAACGTTTTCACTATCACAAACAGTGGAAATTAGACAAAAGCTTACCCAATATTTATGCAATTAAATTATCAACAAGATGTGTGTATACAGTATGACTCCCTTTAACTGTCCACCCTGGTTATGGATGAAATTCCAAACAGAAGCCTAGGGAGAAGTGTTTTAACAGTACCATTTGCTGTAGCTCAGGTCTCTGTGGTTTTATTGTGTGTATTCATGTTGTCTGTTACTGTGTGTGTTTCTTTTGTCTGTTCTGCCTTTTATTCACACTTCAACGAGAGATATGCTGTTTTGTTTTCATTGTTCTAGAAAGGTTTTTACTGTTTTTGATTCAGGGAGCCAAATGGAAGGTGCCCCTATTTCTCTGGGGAAGTGACTTGTTTGCTCCTCTGTGAGGCTGTGAACTTCCACATCTTAGGGGATGCCCCCGGCCATTTTCTGCCTGGTCCATTTGAGCTTTTTTCTCTAAGTCTGGATGTCTGAATCTGATCAGTTGCCCTTTACCTTATAAGTGACATTTCAGGTGAGGTTGTGATTATGAATTCTATTTATCCAGAGGCTCACCTTGGACGGACTGATGCAAATGACCACTTTCCTATGAAGCCCAGTGGCCCTTGGGAAGAGACCCAGCACACCCTTGGCAACTGCCTTTGGTCAAATTCTTCGTTGACTTCAGCCCATGTGCTGGTATTAGGTGGTGAGGCCTTTGGACACTGATTAAATCATAACGGCAGAACCCTTGTGAATGAGACTGTGCCCTCATAAAAGAAGTCTGAGAGAGACTTTTGCCATGTGAAGATACAGCCAGAAGTCTGAAATTCCAAAGAGAGTCCCTTTTGACCATGCTCGTATCCTCATTTCTGACTTCCAGCCCCCAGTGCTGGAAATCAGCAAGCAAAATCACTGTGGTTCATAAGCTCTTCCAGCCTATGGTATTTTGTCACGGGGGCCTGAGCAAACTAACACAGGAAATTGTTACCAAAACTTGGGGTGCTGCTGTAACAAATACTTTAAAATGTGAAAGCAGCTTTGGAACCCTGTTGGGAGTAGAGGCTGAAAGAGTTTGGAGGTGAGTCTGACAAGAACCCAGAAGTTAAAGAGGAGAGCCTTGGTCTTCCCAGGGAAGGCCTAAGGGGTCGTGAGCAGAATGTTGGTAAAGGTGTGGATGGTAAAGGTCATTCTGATGATGTTGCAGAACAGAAGTGAGGAAGAAAGGCCCTCTTTGTTGGAAAATGGCAAAGAACTTGGCTACCCCGGGTTCATGTTCTTCTAGTGTTTAGTGGAAGGTCGAATGTGTGAGTGTAAAATTGGATGTTTGGTGAAGGTGCAGCTTGCCTTCCTTTGAAAGCTCACTGTACAATCTGAAAACAGAGAAGTGACTTAAAGATGGAATGACTAATCTGAAGGGAAGCAGAACTTAACATTTTGGAAAATTCTCAGCCTTCCCATAGTGCAAAAAAAAAAAAAAAAGCGAACACATGTTCTGCAGAGAGTACTAAAGGGATAGCTGAGTGAGTGTTTGATGAGCAGACTGGCTTGACTGTGGCCACCCCAGCTGGAACTGAAGGGAACAGAGACAGGAAGGAGTGAAGGGAGGCCGTGGGACTTCTCAGAGTTTACGAGATGGGACAGTGTGACAATTCTTCAAGACCCGGGATGGACCCCAAAGGCTACTTGGAGATCATCAGCGCTACCTGCTCCAATCCAAGGTTGGGAGTATTGTCTGGGTTTCATCAGGCCAGATGATCTCCATCCAACTAGTGGGGCAGGCAAGAGACCCAAGCAAAGGGCATCAGCCTGGGGAATATACCCGTGCAGCTGTGGGGCTGGGACCATCCCTGGAGCCCCTAGACTGGCCGAGCCACAGGCACATGACTGGAGCCCAGGAGAGCTGCAGGCACCCGACCCTGGTCCATTATAGCTGCTGTGTGAACTATGCCCAGCTAAGCTCTGGAGAGAGGGACCCTGCAGCAAGTCCGGAAGCCTAGGCTCCTGCTCGGCTGGATCTGGTGGGCAGAGCACTAAGGTCA
The DNA here is from genome assembly GCA_007570785.1 of Antilocapra americana. Classification (NCBI taxonomy): domain Eukaryota; kingdom Metazoa; phylum Chordata; class Mammalia; order Artiodactyla; family Antilocapridae; genus Antilocapra; species Antilocapra americana. The sequence goes on along the minus strand of ML660665.1, from coordinate 827,226 downwards.
AGAAGCTGATACTTGAGCCTTTGTGTTTGATGTTTTGCCAGACCTGCTTGGACCTGTCAGCTCTTTCTTTCTGATGTTTACCTTTCAAAATGGCAGTGACCAGCCTCTATCTGTCCTGTGGTTGTATTTTGGAAGCACAGAACTTGCTTCCTTTAGCGGTTTCCAGCTGGAGAGAAGTTTGCCTCAGATGAATTGGATGTCGAGTCTGACACACAGATCATTTAGATGCTATTTACAAGTGGCTTTGTTATCTCAATTGGTAAAGAATCCGCCTATAATGCAAGGGACCCCGGTTCGATTCATGGGTCAGGAAGATCCCCTGGAGAAGGGAAAGGCTACCCACCCCAGTATTCTTGGGCTTTCCTTGTGGCTCAGCTGGTAAAGAATCTGCCTGCAATGCGGGAGACCTGGGTTCGATCCCTGGGCTAAGGAAGATCCCCTAGAGAAGGGAAAGGCTACCCACTCCAGTATTCAGGCCTACAAAATTCCATGGAGTATATAGTCCATGGGGTCGCAAAGAGTTGGACATGACTGAGTGACTTTCACTTCACTTCACTTTTGGACTCTAGACTTTTGAGTCAGCGCTGGGACCAGTTAAGACTTTGGGAGCTGTCAGGATGAAATAAATAATATTTTGCATATGAGAGGGATATGTCTTTAGGCAGGGGTCCAGGGTCAGAAGTATAAGAGAAATATAAATGAATAAAAGTCAAGGTTAATACACTATCAAAACACCAATTCCTCTATCAAAAGACAGTTGTGGAAGTTTGAATCCATATGGGGTACAGTGAATCTGCACCTGGCTCTGTAGTTATCATCTTCAGGTTTTCTGGAACATTTTCTCCATGGTAGTACTTCCTGTTCACATGGTGACATCAGGGAAATCTAATGTGATCCTGATGTCAATGGGTTGTGAAGTACAATCTGCACAGGCGTAACCTCTTAAATTGAGAACGAGAGAAAGAGCGAGAAGAAAAGGTTTCAGTGTGTGACTATTAGCAAAAGGGACACTAAGGATAATCCCCCAAAATGCCAGGACAGATCATGACAACTGGTTCTTCCTCATCAGTTTCACTTGTTCCCTGATCGTTTCTGATAATTACATCTTGCTCATGGGTCTTTGGCCAGCAGCCCACCTCAGGAAGTCATCTGCTTCTGGTCAGGGTTGATCCTAGCAATCTCAAGCTTTCGTTCCCTCCCACTTAACATGGGTTCTTCATGTGGTTCCCGGTTGTTCTCAGGAGTTTACATGCATTGGATGATTTGGGCTGAATCTCAGGCGTTATCTGCTCTCTAGTGTTGATTACTGAGCCACCCTGAAATCACAGTGATTTGTTATTTCTGAGTCGATGTATTGGCTGAGCTCTGGGGGGTGTTCTTTCATCCACATGGTATTGGTTGGGGTCCCTCTTGTGACTTGATTCAGCTGGGTGCATAGCCATGGAGGCCCAAGCATTCTAGATGGCCGCAGTCCCATGTCTGGCAGTTGGTGCTGGCTGAGCTGGGTTTTATTATTCTGTTCCACGTGGCATCTCATCCTCCAGGATCTTTCTTTCTGTGGGGCCTCTCAAGGAAAATAGCCCCCAATTTTTTTTCCCATGGGACTGAATTCCAAGAGGGCAAGTACAGAAAATGCAAAGCCTCTTCTGCTTCGGCCCAGCAGTCTTTTAGTCACAGTCTTTTAGTCAAAAGTCTTTTAGTCACAGTCTTTTAGTCAAAGCAAGTAGCAGGGCCAGACCTGCTCAGGAGAAGGGGAAAGAGACTCTGTCTCTTCTTGGGAGGAGGACTGGTCCAGGTATATTGCAGGAGGATGTACAAAATGGGAGCCACTGCTGAGGTCATCTCTGCCCATCCACTGAGAAGTGCTGCCCATGTCACATCTGAGAGAAAACCCAAGAGGCAGAAAGACACTGTTCAAAGTTGGCCAGGATACCCAACATGATACTGTCTTATGGGGCCATGTGTTTCCAGCCACCTTGGGCCTGACAATCTGTTTTGTGTATCCCTAAGACTGTTAATAAGCAAAGGGATTTTGAACCTTGGAATATGCTCCATGGGCTTCCCAAGTGGCACTAATGGTAAAGAACATACCTGCCCATGCGGGAGACAAAACAGACACGGGTTTGATCACTGGGTTGGGAAGATGCCCTGGAGAAGGGAATGGCTACCCACTCCAGTATTCTTGTCTGGGAAATCCCATGGACAGAGGAGCCTGGCAGGCTACAGCTCATGGGGGTCCCATAAGAGTGGGACATGACTGAGCAACTTAGCATCTCAGCAGGTATAAAAATCATTGTGCTGATTGTTTATCTCAGCTCTTGCATGAAAATAGGAGCATTTAAAAATTTATCTTAAAAAAATTTATCCTAAGAAGTTAGGCAATTGCCAAAACATATTTAAGTGTTTTTATTGAAGAGTAATTTATATAACATAAAATTAACCATCTTAAAGTGTACAATTCAGTGGCATTTAGTACCTTCACAGTGCTGTACAACTATCACTGCTGTCTAATTCCAGAACACTTTCATCATCCCAAACAGAAACCTTGTGCCTGTTAACAGTCACTCACCATTCTCTGCTCCCCCCAACCCTTGGCAACCTCCCATCTTTCTGTCCATCTCTATAGATTTGCCTGTTCTGGACATTTCATTTAACTGGAATCATGCAATATGTGGCCTTTTGTGTCTGGCTTCTTTTGCTGAGCCTCATGCTTTTGATATTCATCCAAAATGTAGCATGAATCAGTATTTTATTCCTTTTTGAAGTGAAGTGAAAGTCACTCAGTCATGTCTGACTCTTTGCGATCCCATGGACTACATACTCCATGGAATTCTCCAGGCCAGAATACTGGAGTGGATAGCCTTTCCCTTCTCCAAGGAATCTTCCCAACCCAGCAATCAAACCTGTGTCTCTTATGTCTTTTTATCAAAGACATAATTTATTTATGTACATAATAATTTAGATATTTGCAAAAATATCAAATCCTCCACTATTATTGTGGTATCGTGCTATCAATTTCCCTTTTTATGTCTGTTAATGTTTGCCTTGTGTATTATGGTACTTCTGTGTTGGCTACATATATATTTATGGTCATTATGTCTTTCCCTTTGGATTGATCTTTTGATCACTATGTAGTGTCCTTCTTTATCTCTCATGACAGTCTTTATTTTCAAGCCTACTTTGTCTGATGTAAGTATTATGACTCTGGCTTTCTTTTGATTTCCATTTGCATAGAATACTTATTCCCATCCCTTTATTTTCACTTTGTACCTACCTCTAGATTTAAAGTGAGTCTCTTGTAGGCAGCATATATATGGGTCCCATTTTTCTATCCATTCAGCTGGTCTGTGTGTTTTGGTTGGAGCATTTAGTCCATTTACATTTAAGGTAATGTAGTGGAAATCACTGCCACCAAACAGAAAAGAGAATGAAAAGAAACGAAGACAGTTTAAGAGACCTCTGGGAGAAAATCAAGCACACTACTATTCACATTGTGGGGATTGCAGAAGAAGGAGAGAGAGAAAGGGACTGAGAAAAAATTTAAAGAGATGATAGCTAAAAATTTCCCTAACCTAGGAAAGGAAATAGGTACCCAAGTCCAGGAAGCACAGAGAGTCCCAGGCCGGATAAACCTAAGGAGAAACACACCAAGACACACTGTAATCAAAATGACAAAAATTAAAGCCAGACTATGAAAAGCAGCAAAGGAAAAGAAATAATATACAAGGGAACTCCCAAAAGGCTATCAGCTGATTTTTCAGCAGGAACTCTGAAGGCCAGAAAGGGAGTGGCATGATATATTTAAAGTGATGCAAGGGGAAAACCTACAACCAGAAATACTCTATCCAGCAAGACACTTGTTCAGATTTGATGGAGAAATCAAAAGCTAAAAGGATTCAGCACCAACCAGCTTTATAACAGATGTTAAAGGGACTTCTCTAGGTGAGAAAAAAAAGGCCACAACCAGAAACAAGAATATGACAAAACGGAAAATCTCACTGGTAGAAGCAAACATATCAGAGAGGTAGGAAATCATCTACACACAAAGTTAGTAGGGAGATTAGAAGACAAAAGTAGTAAAATCATCCGTATCCATAATAAGCAGTTAGAGTGAAAGAAAGTGAAGTTGCTCAGTTGTGTCCAACTGTTTGCGACATCATGGTCTGTAGCCTACCAGGCTCCTCCTTCCATGAGATTTTCTAGGCAAAAATACTGGAGTGGGTTGCCATTTTCTTCTCCAGGAGATCTTCCCAACCCAGGGACTGAACCCAGGTCTCTCGCAGTATAGGCAGATGCTTTACCATCTGAGCCACCAGGGAAGTCTTAAGCAGTTAAGGGATACATAGAACAATCAGACATAAAATATGACATCAAAAACAGTACTCATGAGGGGAGGTGAGTGCAAATGCAGGGTCTTTAAAACACATTTGAAATTAAGAGACCAGCAACTTAGGGGCTTCTCTGGTGGCTCAGCTGGTAAAGAATCTGCAATGCAGGTCACCTGAGTTGGGAAGATCCCCTGGAGAAGGGAAGAGCTACTCACTCCAGTATTCTGGCCTGGAGAATCTCACAGGATTCTGTATAGTCCATGGGGTCGCAAAGAGTTGGACATGACTGAGTAGCTTTCACTTTTTTAGGGCTTCCCTGATATATATGTATGTGATAGAACAATTACATATAGATATATATAGATTGTTGTACAAAAACCACATGGTAACTGAAAAACAAAAATCTATAATAGATATATACACAAAAAAGATGAATCCAAACATATCACTAAAGATAGCCATCAAATCACAAGAGAACAAAAGAAGAGGCAAAAAAAGACCTACAAAAACAAATCCAAAGCAATTAACAAAATGGCCATAGGAATATACATATGGCACATTCTGATTGGGCTTCATTCCTGCTGATCCACCCCCACCTCCCACTTTATTCACATGTGCTGTAAGGTGGGTCACTCAAGCCAGCCAAAGGAGCAAAACTTACTGTTCTCTGAGCCCTGTCAGAGGAAATTGTTCAACTGCTGGGTAAGAGCACAGCAGGCTCCCTAGCACCAGAAATGCCCATGGCCTTGACAGTGAAACCAGAGTCACAATATTTGATAACAACACTCAAAAGAAAGTAACACGATAACCAGTAAGAATTTTAGCTCCTCCTGAAGGACGGTCCTTTGCTACTTGTTCTGTTTGCTTGTTTCTTTTCTTATAGTTGGCCTCAGTTCTGAAATAACCACACCAAGGGGCAGCAGACAGCACCTCTGCTAGCAGAATTTTGAACTCTCAATGCCTAGTATGGTGATGCAAAAAACTCCACTCTCTCGGTAGAATACCTGTGCTGAAAAGATATTGATTACTTAAAGACCCCTTCTCTTCTGCGTGCTCAGAAGAGCACTGTATTATACTGTATTATACATAAGTTTTTAAAACATTTACTGACTTATTACACTTTATATGTATTATGCAAATTGACACTTACAAACAGTGACAGTGAAAGATGTTCCAGTGGCAATGTTCTTTAAAGCATTAAGATTTTAAGGTTTTAAATATAATGAAAACCACCAGGCTGAGCACAAAACAATTTTTATACTACAGTAATTTTCTGAATTTGAGTGTCATGAAGGGCAGTTTTGTTTATACACAGACAAGAATGTATCAGCAAAAAGTGATCATGTCCTTCTGTATTCTCTGTCTCTATGAATTTTAATTCCTTGGAGATTGTCCAGGTAAAGATTACTTGCTAATTACCTCAATTTATTATTCACCCAAGGTCACAAAGTCAATGGATTAGGGAACCTTAGAAATTATAGTGGGTCAAGATGGAAGAAAACTACAATCACAGTTCATGAATGAGAATCACTCACTGTACAAAATGGAGTCGTTTTGTAGGGCTACATAATTACTGCTATTGTTGGAAATGTAAAAGGATCAATTGTAGAAAAACACATTATTTTAACTCAATTAAGTTCAACTCATGTGTTTACATTTACATAGCCATAGCGATTTAGTCTAAGAAGTCCTAACATATCTGATCTATAGGATAATTCTCAGGAGTTTAGGAAGTTATATTTAATAGTTTCTTGTAAAAAATTAGTAAGTACATATCAAATCTTGCAAAAATCCAAAAGTCGTGTTTGCATGGTGGTTTATATTGTGATAAAATTAGAGAGAAGACAGGACTATCTTTTAAATGAAAATTAACAAAGTAATTTATTCAAGGGTTTACTTTGCATAGAAATATTGAAGAAGCTAGGAGTCTGAGATTATTCCCTCCCTTGGCTTTATTTTATCAAGTGGAGTACATGTAAGGTCATGAATTGATACGTGGGTCCAAATATTTTAATCACAAGATTAAAACAGGGTTGTGTCATTTGGAGATGAATGCAGTGACTGGGGCATTTGCAACCTGAGGCCACCCAGTTAAATGGCCTTAATTCCCATGACTGGTGGGAACTTGAGAAGACTCCTAAGTGCTGGAGCCTGGTCATTGCTCCTGGAGGTGTGTGGAGCAGGCAAACCTCTTGGCTTTCCCATTCCGATTTGGCTCGAAGGTCACTGCCCCGTTTATCCCTCTCATGTTGTTAAAGCCCTTGAGATATAGGTAAATATGTTTAATACAAAAGGGATTCCTGAAGCTTCTTGGTCTCTGTTAACATTTGGCCTGATAGCAATATGTGTTTCCTTTCCCTTATCCTGTAACTTAGCAACCAGGATATTTCAACAATTATAGAAAAAAAAACCAGTTTTCCATTTTCTCTCCTCCAAAAACTTTTTTTATAGAGAGAAAGCACATAGTGAGGAAACCCTACTGCTTAAACAAGAGCCTAGTTGTCTAAGATAAGGTTCTTAGATAAGAGCCTAGTTGGTTTTATACAGTTAGGTATAGATTTTGAAAACTTATTAGAATATAATAACCTCAAATTCTATGATCTTACTGATTAATGTTTCTCTTTTCCTTTTGAAGCATTTAGAAATTATCTTTGTGCACAGAAAAAAAAACATGACGTGGTGTGGTCCCCACAAGATCAACTTCTTGAATTCACCTAAGGATCTGAATAGGTATACTGACGAGAAATGCCAACAAATTACACATTTCAAACAGTTGGCCACTACCACAAAACAACAAAGCCTGCAAAATTCTGTTGTTGTATGATCACTTCAACTTGAGTGGATGGTGTTATCGTTTTCTCACTTCGTTTTGGCTGCACAATTTGATCGTGTCTTTATGGGACAGTAATTGTGAAAACACGATTTTCTTTTGAGGGAATAGAATGATAAGTAAAGCTGTCTTCCTGCCAGCCTGCTTGATGGCAATGCTGGACTGTAGATGATTTAGAACTGTCTCTTTCCGTTTCACTGGTCCTTGTCGGGAAAGCCACCTCAGGAGCTTCCTCTGAGGTTTTTGCTCAGAGGCCCAGCCCTTGGGAGCAAGCTGTGAGTGTGCATGTGGCCCGGATCCTGTGAGCACTCCGAGCCAGCCCATGGTTTCTTCTGTGTCCTCACCTCGAGGGAACAGGACTTTTACAGCCTTGTTGGTGTGGAAGCTTCCACTTCCAAAGGTTTATGTCCTGAGATTCTTTGACACCAACCAGAACAGGGGTTCTATTGGGTTTTGAGAACATCTGTGTCTTTGCTTGTTCATTTCCTCCGGAAGTGGGTAGCTTTCACAGGAAACTCCTCCCACTGATATGCATATGGAAGAGAAAGCCTCGTCCTAACCCAGTAGAAACATCTTCTTGAACTCTCTGGCGGGCTGGAGACTGTCCAGGAGGACTCAGATGAGGACAGGAGTCCCCCCTACTGTAACTGTGCCCCCAAAAGGGGTCTTGATTGGATGCATAGGAGCTCAGGCACTCCTGGGTGTGAGTTGGCAGGTGAAGGGGACCTCCTGTGTAAAGGTTCGAACCTCATGCTGGCCCCCAAAGCTTCTCCCGCCCTCCTGCCCTGGTGTCCTTTTCTGATATTCCTCTGCTTCTTCAGAGGGGAAGAAAGACAGAAAACCCACAAGAAGACACCATGACTCATGCACCAGGTGGGCGAGAATTACAATCCCAGCTCTGAGAGTAGTGCCAAGTGGGCAAGGGATGTCAAGTATCAGGAGTGCTCAGGCACTGCTGCTGGGGACTGTAACTTGGTGCAAGTGTCTCCCTTGGGTGACTGTCTGTGCCCAACGGAGAGACATGTTGAGCACAGGCTCCAAGGTAAACTTTCACAGAACGTTTGCCTCTTTGTCATGAGCAAAAACTGGAAAGCATGTAAGTGCCCATCAGCAGTAGAACAGAGAAATCAACTGTGCTGTATTCAGACATTGAAAGATCATATTGGAATAACAATTATTTAACTATCAGTTCAGTTCAGTTCAGTTCAGTTGCTCACTTGTTTCTGAATCTTTGTGACTCTGTGAACCACAGCACACCAGGCCTCCCTGTCCATCACCAGCTCCCGGAGTCCACCTAAACCCATGTCCATCAAGTCGGTGATGCCATCCAGCCACCTCATTCTTTGTTGTCCCCTTCTCCTCCTGACCCCAATCCTTCCCAGCATCAGGGTCTTTTCCAATGAGTCAGCTCTTCGCATGAGGTGGCCAAAGTATTGGAGTTTCAACTTCAACATCAGTCCTTCCAATGAACACCCAAGGCTGATCTCCTTTAGGATGGACTTGTTGGATCTCCTTGCAGTCCAAGGGACTCTCGAGAGTCTTCTCCAACACCATAGTTCAAAAGCATCAATTCTTGGGTGCTCAGCCTTTTTCACTGTCCAACTCTCACATCCATACATGACTACTGGAAAAACCATAGCCTTGACTAGATGGACCTTTGTTGGCAAAGTAATGTCTCTGCTTTTCAATATGCTATCCAGGTTGGCCATAACTTTCCTTCCAAGGAGTAGGCGTCTTTTGATTTCATGGCTGAAATCACCATCTGCAGTGATTCTGGAACCCCAAAAAATAAAGTCTGACACTTTTCCCACTGTTTCCCCATCTATTTCCCATGAAGTGATGGGACCAGATGCCATGATCTTAGTTTTCTTAATGTTGAGCCTTAGGCCAACTTTTTCACTCTCCTCTTTCACTTTCATCAAGAGGCTTTTTAGTTCCTCTTCACTTTCTGCCATAAGGTTGGTGTCGTCTGCATATCTGAGGTTATTGATATTTCTCCCATCAATCTTGATTCCAGCTTGTGCTTCCTCTAGCCCAGCGTTTCTCATGATGTACTCTGCATATAAGTTAAATAAGCAGGGTGACAATATACAGTCTTGACGTACTCCTTTTCCTATTTGGAACCAGTCTGTTGTTCCATGTTCAGTTCTAACTGTTGCTTCCTCACCTGCATACAGGTTTCTCAAGAGACAGGTCAGATGTTCTGGTATTCCCATCTCTTTCAGAATTCTCCACAGTTTATTGTGATCCACACAGTCAAAGGCTTTGGCATAGTCAATAAAGCAGAAATAGATGTTTTTCTGGAACTCTCTTGCTTTTTTGATAATCTTGCTTTTTCGAGAAGAGCTACTCCACGATCAAGGTCAGGAGGGACAGCTGTGAGAAGATACCCATCATCCAAGATAAGGAGCAGCAGCTGCACTTTGCTGGAGCAACCGTGAAGAGATACCCCATGTCAGAGGTAGGAGAAACCCAAGGAAGAGGTCAAGTGTTGCAAAAGGGCATCAGAGGACAGACATACATAATCACAGAACCATAATCACAGAAAACTAGCCAATCTGATCACACGGACCATGGCCTTGTCTAACTCAATGAAACTAAGCCATGCCGTGTGGGGCCACCCAAGACAGAAGGGTTATGGTGGAGAAGTCTGACAGAATGTGGTCCACTGGAGAAGGGAATGGCAAACCACTTCAGCATTCTTGCCTTGAGAACCCCATGAACAGTATGAAAAGGCAAAAAGACAGGAAACTAAAAGATGAACTCCCAAGGTCAGTAGGTGCCCAATTTGTTACTGGAGATCAGTGGAGAAATAACTCCAGAAAGAATGAAGGGATGGAGCCAAAGCAAAATTGATGCCCAGTAGTGGATGTGACTGCTGATAGAACCAAGGTCCGATGTTGTAATGGGCAATATTGCATAGGAACCTGGAATGTTAGGTCCATGAATCAAGGAAGTTGGAAGTGGTCAAACAGGAGATAGCAAGAGTGAACATCGATATTCTAGGAATCAGTGAACTAAGATGGACTGGAATGGGTGAATTTAACTCAGATGACCATTAGATCTACTACTGTGGGCAGGAATCCCTTAGAAGAAATGGAGTAGCCATCATGGTCAACAAAAGAGTCCAAAATGCAGTACTTGGATGCACTCTCAAAAATGACAGAATGATCTCTCTTCGTTTCCAAGGCAAACCATTCAATATCACGGTAATCCAAGCCTGTGCCCCAACCAGTATTTCTGAAGAACCTGAAGTTGAATGGTTAAATGAATACCTACAAGATCTTTTAGAATTAACACCCAAAAAAGATGTCCTTTTCATTATAGGGGACTGGAATGAAAAAGTAGGAAGTCAGGAAACACCTGGAGTAACAGGGAAATTTGGCCTTGGAGTACAGAATGAAGCAGGGCAAAGGCTAATAGAGTTTTGCCAAGAGAATGCACTGGTCATAGAAAACACCCTCTTCCAAGAACACAAGAGATGACTCTACACATGGACATCACCAGATGGTCAATACCGAAATCAGGTTGGTTATATTATTTGTAGCCAAAGATGCAGAAGCTCTATACAGCCAGCAAAAACAAGACCAGGAGCTGACCGTGGCTCAGATCATGAACTCCTTATTGGAAAATTCAGACTTAAATTGAAGAAAGTAAGGAAAACCACTAGACCATTCAGGTATGACCTAAATCAAATCCCTTGTAATTATATAGTGAAAGTGAGAAATAGATTTAAGGGACTAGATCTGATAGACAGGGTGCCTGACGAACTATGGACAGAGGTTTGTGATGTTGTACAGGAGACAGGGATTAAGACCATCCCCATGGAAAAGAAATGCAAAAAAGCAGAATGGCTGTCTGAGAAGCCCTTACAAAGAGCTGTGAAAAGAAGAGAAGTGAAAAGCAAAGGAGAAAAGGAAAGATATTCCCATATGAATGCAGAATTCCAAAGAATAGCAAGGAGAGATAAGAAAGCCTTACTTAGTGATCAATGCAAAGAAATAGAGGAAAACAACAGAATGGGAAAGACTAGAGATCTCTTCAAGAAAATTAGAGATACCAAGGGAACATTTCATGCAAAGATGGGCTCAATAAAGGACAAAAATGGTATGGACCTAACAGAAGCAGAAGATATTAAGAAGAAGTGGCAAGAATACACAGATGAACTGTAAAAAAATATTTTCACGACTCAGATAATCACAATGGTGTGATCACTCACACTCAGCTAGAGCCAGACATCCTGGAAGGTGAAGTCAAGTGGGCTTTAGGAAGCATCACTACGAACAAAGCTAGTGGAGGTGATGGAATTCCAGTTGAGCTATTTCAAATCCTAAAAGATGATGCTGTGAAAGTACTGCACTCAATATGCCAGCAAATTTGGAAAACTCAGCAATGGCCACAGGACTGTAAAAGGTCAGTTTACATTCCTATCCCAAAGAAAGGCAATGCCAAAGAATGCTCAACCTACCGCACAATTGCACTCATTTCACACGCTAGTAAAATAATGCTCAAAATTCTCCAAGCCAGGCCTCAGCAATACATGAACCATGAACTTCCAGATGTTCAAGCTGGTTTTAGAAAAGGCAGAGGAACAAGAGATCAAATTGCCAACATCTGCTGGATTATTTAAGTATAGTTGGGTTAAATAACTCGGGTGAATTGCATAAACATTACAGTGAATGAAAGAAGAGATACACAAACTAACCTATACTGCATTACTCCATCCACATAAAGTCCCAAAATAGGCCAAGGGAAACTCTTGTTTGGGAAACTTATTTAGCAGGCAACAGTCTAAAGAAGAGGAGAAGGTGATGTCAACCCACTCCAGCACTCTTGCCTGGAAAATCCCATGGATGGAGGAGCCTGGTAGGCTGCAGTCCATGGGGTTGCTAAGAGTTGGACACGACTGAGCGACTTCACTTTCACTTTTCACTTTCATGCACTGGAGAAGGAAATGGCAACCGACTCCAGTGTTTTTGCCTGGAGAATCCCAAGAACTGGGGAGCCTGGTAGGCTGCCAGCTATGGGGTTGCACAGAGTTGGACACGACTGAAGGAACTTAGCAGCAGCAGCAGTCTAAAGAAGAATGAGGACCTGATGATTGCAAAAATGAAGACAAAATGGGGAAAGAGGGCTGACTGAGCTGCCAAGTGCTGACCCAGGCGTTCACAGCAAAATGCTCTTTACACTGTAAAACATATTTCACGTGCTTTATTTCAAGTAGCTTTATTGAAGTATAACTTACATATGAAAAGCATATTGTTTAAAGTGATAATATGGCACATTTTGGCACATATATACACCTGGGAAAGCACCACAATCAAAATGAGCATAGCCATCACTCCAGAAAGTTCCTTACACCCCCTCTAAAGCCCCTCCCTGCAGCATCCCAATCCCTGGGCAATCCCCCTCTGCTTTCTATCATTATGTTTGCTCTCTGCATTTTCTAGAGTTTTATTAATATATCAATGGACTCAAAATATAGACTCTTTTTTTTCCTCTTGGCTTCTTTTCACCCAGCATGATTACTTGGAGGTTCACCCAGGTGGCTGCATCTTTCAGTATTTCCTTCCTTTTTGTTGTTGAGCAGGATTCCCTTGTGTTATGGACCACAGACGGCTCCTCATTCATACTCTGAAGGACATTTGAGATGTTTCCAGTTGGAACTGTTACGATAAAGCTGCTCTGAACATAAAAATGCACAGAGTTTAATTTCAGGTTGAGAGAGCAGACTGCATGTCTGCATCTAATTCTGCCCTTCACTAAACTACAGTACTGAGACTTTTGAAAGAAAAAAACAAAAACAAAAACATGAATCTCCATGAAACTGGAGGGCAGAGGCTGAGGCCCCAGCAACAACATTTTGGGAGCTGAGAAAACGTGTGGATGACAATACAGTATATTAACTCATATATATGGAATATAGAAAGATAGTAATGATGACCTTATATGCAAGAGAGTGAAAGAGACACAGATGTAAAGAACAAACTTTTGGACTCTGTGGGAGAAGGTGAGGGTGGGATGATTTGATAGAATAGCATTGAAACATGTATATTATCATATGTGAAATAGATGGCCAGTCCAGGTTCAATGCATGTGGCAATGCTCTTGGGGATGGTGCACTGGGATGACCCTGAGGGATGGGATGGGGAGGGAGGTGGGAGGGAGTGTTAGGATGGGGAACACATGTACACCCATGGCTGATTCATGTGAATGCATGGCAAAAACCACTACAATATTGTAAAGTAATTAGCCTCCAATTAAAATAAATAAATAAGAAAGAAAGAAAAAAATCATGTGAGTGAGTAGAAACTGACTTAGCCAATAACAACATCAGAGGATCAAGCAAGAGGTCAATGGGTTGTGAAATTCTACCTGGACAGATCAAGAGTCTTTTTCCTCTGTACCCAGATCCGGGCCCCTAGGCAGAGTTTTCAAGTGTCTTCTCTGGGGAATCCAAACGGGACTGACCTTCCAATCACTCTCCCAGAATTGCAGGACAAGAACTGCCAAATTGAGAAGGCCCAGTGCTTGGGGGTGGGAAAACCCCCAATGCTTTATTCAGAGCCCCGAGGACAAAGGGAAGAGTCCACAGGTTTACAGAGAGGGGCCAGAAGTCACAAGAAAGACTCAAGATTCAGAAGGGCTACCCTTGAAACCAGAGCTAAGGCACAAATTCCTCTAGATGCCGAGGTAGCATCATTTCCAACCTCAAACTATGTAAGTAGCCCAATAATCACAGGTACGGAGACGCAAGATAGAGACGTCATCCAACATTGAGTTCTCATAAATGTCCCTCCTGCCTACTTGTCTCAGGGACCTGAAGGTCATCCCAACAGAGGAATGTGAGAGCTACAGGGAAACAAGTTGCGGATGGGGGAGGAGCCCCTGGAGGAAGGTCAGGCCTAATTTCAGGTCACAGGGCTGGGGGCAGCCAGCCTGGATGGGAAAAAAAATGTAAAAGACAGACACGTGTGGTCCTGAGTCTCCACCCCAATCCTGCCAGATGGCCAACCAGGGAGCCCTGATTCCCAGTAGTCACTCATGACTGTGCCTGCTGGTGTCTCCGAAAGGGAGCTCCCTGAGAAGCAGAGGCCAGACCACAACTCTGACCGGCTTCCTGTCTCTGGGGAGCCTGGACCCTACCATGATGATATGACAAAGATGCTATTTCCTTCCTGCCCTGGATAACAAAGGCAATAGACAAGCAGGTGTGTCTTGGGAGTTTCTCTGTTAGGACAACTGACGTTCAAATGCCAGGGGTGGGTGCAGAACAAGGTGCAGCCTTGCCCCCGTGACATGTACCTTTGGGTGGGGGGTATGAAAGTCAGCACATCTCTCGATCTTGTAACACTGAGGAGAGGTGGTACCTGGAGTAGGTGCAGAGTCCAGGTGTGGAGCAGGATGGTACAGCACAGCAGTAGCAATTGTAGGAGCTGTGCTTTTCCAAGTCCAGGACACTCGAGTGATTGATTCTAATTTCTTTTGAAGCATACTCTGGGATCACTTTTTGTCAATTTCTTCTTGGAATCAGGAAAACATGTCTTCCAGTAGTATACTCTGTTACGTCCACAGCTATGTCATGGAAGAGAGTTTTAGCTGACCGTGTGCTATTGTAAATATTTATAACGTTTCTGTAAATTATGGGGTTTTGACATTCTGGCTGGGGAAACATGGCCCTTCCCTGGGCCATCCAATTCCTTGAGATAGTAAAGGGCCCAGGCAGGTGTATGTCTTAGATGTGCAAACCAATTTAGTGCCAGGCCTCCTGCATCTGTTTTGACAGCCTGGGAGGCAATATTCCTCCACCATCATCAACCCAAAGCCAGCTGCCAGGTGACTAGAGACCCGTCACCCCCAGCCCAAAGCTCGCCAAGAATAGCCAAAGCAGCGACTCGTCTTCATCCTGTTCACAGCTATTCATCCTGTCCACCTTGCCCTCAGAGATCCAAATAACAGCCTTAACCTACAGCTTCTCCTGACTCCTGACCACCCTGGGGCTTCCCCATGTGGCTCCACAGGTCAAGCGTCCTGTCTCTAAACCCAAGAAGGGAAAGAACTTTATTTTCCTGGGGCCCTGTCCCCTGTTTCTGCCTGGACCCGCTGTATCAACCTTTAAAAGAATATGAAACACCAACTCAAAGCCTTTTCTCTGTCTTGCCCCGAGAAAAATGCTGTTATATTCCTGCCCATTTCTTCTTTGAGCATTTCCAGCAAATTTTACTTTCTCTGCTTCAGTGAAAAGAAAGAAAGTGAAGTCACTCAGTTGTGTTCAACTTTTTGCGACCCCATGGACTGTAGCCCACCAGGCTCCTCCGTCCATGGAATTTTCGAGGCAAGAGTACTGGAGTGGGTTGCCATTTCCTTCTCCAGGGATCTTCCTGGCCTGGTCTCCTGCATTGTGGGCAGACGCTTTACAAGCTGAGCCACCAGGGAATCCCAGGGAATCACCAGCCACTAGGGAAACTACTTCAGTGATGGGCTGTTCATAAAGACTCTTCACAGTGACTTCTTGATGGCAAAGGACTCTCCTCATTGACATAAAATGGTATTTTTTGGGTCCCACTTCATATTCTCTGAATTCCCCTTTGTCAGACACTAATGTTGCTTTTTCTATTAATTTATGAAGGGGGCAGCTGAGAGTGTGCACACTTTTCTGAAGAGTGCAGCCAAGGCACACGCTGTTTAAATGAACTAATACATCTAAGGGGCGAACTGGCTGGGAGTGGTAAGCCCATGGGGTGGAGGGGGACTAGGAGCATCTTTGTAACTGCTTCAGGTGTAATCAGCCCATTCTGGAAATAAGCAATTATGTGAAAGGAAACATTATGAAGATGGACGGTGAGTATGAAGTCCATGAAGATCAGGAGCTGTTGCATCAAATACAAAATCCGTGTCTGGAAGGGTGACTTTATAGAAATACTAATTCAGAAAAAGAAATCTGGGTTAGAGGGAGAAGAGGTGGGAGAAATTTCCAGTGGGCTGACTTCCTTATCTTTCAAGGAGACCTAGAGTCCAATGCTGTTCAATCAAGTAGTAAAGGTTTGACTATATTGTTTAATTATTATTTGACTACTAATTATTGACTAATTATTATTTGTTTAATAATAATTATCTATTTATTATTATTGAAGACCCAGATTCCCCCACAGCCAGTCCCTCCCATCAGGAAGGTTCCACAAGCCTCTTATCCTTCTCCATCAGATGGCAGACAGAATGAAAATCACAATCACCGAAAAATAACCAATCTGATCACATAGATCACAGCCTTGTCTAGCTCAATGAAACTATGAGCCATGCCATGTAGGGCCACCCAAGACAGATCACGGGGGAGAGTTCTGACAAAACGTGGCCCACTGGAGAAGGGAATGGCAAACATCTCCAGTATTTTGCCTTGAGAACCCCTTGAACAGTGTGAAAAGGCAAAAAGATAGGACACTGAAAGATGAACTCCCCAGGTCGGTAGGTGCCCAATATATTACTGGAGATCAGTGGAGAAATAACTCCAGAAAGAATGAAGAGACAGAGCCAAAGTGAAAACAGCGTCCAGTTGTGGATGTAACTGGTGATGGAAGTAAAGTTCGATGCTATAAAGAGCAATGTTGCATAGGAATGTGGAATGTTAGGTCCATGAATCAAAGTAAATTGGAAGTGGTCAAAGAGGAGATGGCAAGAGTGAACACTGACATTTTCAGAATCAGTGAACTAAAATGGGCCAGAATAGGAGAATCTAAGGGCAAGAATTCCTTAGAAGAAATGGAGTAGTCCTCATACTCAACAGAAGAGTCTGAAATGCAGTACTTAGGTGAAATCTCAAAAGCGACAGAATGATCTCTGTTCGTTTCCAAGCCAAACTAATCAATATCACAGTAATCCAAGTCAATGCCCCAACCACTAATGCCAAAGAAGCTGAAGTTCAATGGTTCTGTGAAGACCAACAAGACCTTCTAGAACTAACATCCCCAAAATATGTCCTTTTCATCATGGGGGACTGGAATGCAAAAGTAGGAAGTCAAGAGATATCTGGAGTAACAGGCAAGTTTGGCCTTGGAGTACAAAATGAAGCAGGGCAAAGGCTAATAGAGTTTTGCCAAGAGAATGTACTGGTCATAGCAAACACCCTCTTCCAACAACACAAGAGATGACTCTACACATGCACATCACCAGATGGTCAACACTGAAATCAGGTTGATTATATTCTTTGCAGATGAAGATGCAGAAGCTCTATACAGTCAGCAAAAACAAGACTGGAGCTGACTGTGGCTCAGATCATGAACTCCTTATTGGAAAATTCAGACTTAAATTGAAGAAAGTAGGGAAAACCACTAGACCATTCAGGTATGACCTAAATCAAATCCCTTACGATTATACAGTGGAAGTGACAAACAGATTCAAGGGATTATATCTGATAGACAGAGTGCCTGAAGAACTATGGGTGTAGGTTCGTGACATTGTACAGGAGACAGTCATCAAGACCATCCCCAAGAAAAAGAAATACAAAAAGGCAAAATGGTTGTCTGAAGAAAAAGAAAAGAAGAGAAGTGAAAGGCAAAGGAGAAAAGGAAAGATATATCCATCTGAATGCAGAGTTCCAAAGAACAGCAAGGAGAGATAAGAAAGCCTTCCTAAGTGATCAATGCAATGAAATAGAGGAAAACAATAGAATGGGAAAGAGTACAGAAAAGGAACATTTCATTGCAATATGGGTGCAACAAAGGACAGAAACAGTATGGACCTAACAGAAGCAGAAGAGATTAAGAAGAGGTGGCAAGAATACACACAAGAACTGTACAAAAAAGATCTTCACGACCCAGATAACCATGACAGTGTGATCACTCAC
Organism: Antilocapra americana; assembly: GCA_007570785.1. Taxonomy (NCBI): domain Eukaryota; kingdom Metazoa; phylum Chordata; class Mammalia; order Artiodactyla; family Antilocapridae; genus Antilocapra; species Antilocapra americana. The sequence continues at coordinate 809,228 of ML660665.1, read as the reverse complement.
CTAGAGCCAGACATCCTAGGGTCAAGTGGGCCTTGGGAGGCATCACTATGAAGAAAGCTAGTGGAGGTGATAGAATTCCAGCTGAGCTATTTCAAATCCTGAAAGATGATGCTGTGGAAGTGCTACACTCAATATGCCAGCAAATTTGGAAAACTCAGCAGTGGCCTCGGGGCTGGGAAAGGTCAGTTTTCACTCCAATCCCAAAGAAAGGTGATGCCAAAGAATGTTCAAACTACTGTACAGTTGAACTCATCTCACACGCTAGCAAAGTAATGTTCTAAATTCTCCAAGCTAGGGTTCAACAGTGTGTGAACCATAAAATTCCAGATGTTCAAGCTGGATTTAGAAAAGGCGGAGGAACCAGAGACTGAATTGCCGACATCCGTTGGATCATAGAAAAAGCAAGAGAATTCCAGAAAAACATCTACTTCTGCTTTATTGACTACACCAAAGCCTTTGACTGTGTGGATCACATCTAACTGTGGAAAATTCTTAAAGAGATGGGAATACCAGACCACCTGACCTGCCTCCTGAGAAAACTGCATGCAGATCAAGGAGCAACAGTTAGAACTGGACATGGAAAAACGCACCGGTTCCAAATTGGGAAAGGAGTACGTCAAGGCTGTATATTGTCACCATGCTTATTCAACTTATATGTAGAGTACATCATGAGAAATGCCAGGATGGATGAGGCACAAGCTGGTATCAAGATTTCCAGGAGAAATATCAGTATCCTCAGATACATTGATGACACCACCCTTATGGCAGAAAGTGAAGAAGAACTAAAGAGCCTCTTGATGAAAGTGAAAGAGGAGAGTGAAAAACCTGGCTTAAAACTCAGCATTGAAAAAACGATGATCATGGCATCAGGTCCCATCACTTCATAGAAAATAGATGGGGAAACAATGGAAACAGTGATAGACTTTCTTTTCTTGGGCTCCAAAATGATTGCAGATGGTGACTGCAGCCATGAAATTAAAAGACACTTGCTCCTTGGAAGAAAGGCTATGACCAACCTAGACAGCATGTTAAACAGCTACGGGACTGCCCCAGGCCTTTTTGACCACACATCATGCTTCATCTCTCCTTTGCCCTTCTGGGGCAGGCCTTGCTGCCTCCTTCTCCCAGGCTCTGGGTTCAGCAGGCTTCCAGCTAGAATCGACAGCAGGAGGCCTGAGCAGAGCCTAGAGGGTGGGAGGGACTGAGTAGAGGGGTACTGCCTGTCTTCCTCTCTGCTCCCCGGGCACCTGCTGCAGCTCCTACCGAGAGGCCCTCCCGAATTCTAGATCTTCTCTTGTGTCCCTCCTGTGACTTCACGCCTCACTTCTCCTCATCTACTTCCCAGTGGTCCTAGGTGCCCCTTACTGGCATTCAATGCTCTCAACCGGAGTAGTTTCTGAGAGGACCCCAATGGATAGTCTAGCTATTAGCCAATAGATAGGAGATCACAGTAAGAAACAGCCCCTGTTGGGCATCATGGTTGAGCAGAGTGACAGACGAAACAGTGACCAAATATGAAGCTGAAAGAAACTTCAATAAAACAGAAAAGAAAGTAATCCAAAACACATGCTTGGCATAGAATGTTAATAACATACATGGAAAAGAAAAGAAAGAAAAAGCCTACCTTTAGAATTTAGGACTTGCTTTAAAAAACATCTTTGGTTAAAAAATTCACAGGAAAACTTGTAGACTGTTTGTATTTTTTAGAAATTGTAGAAAACAGGGATGATGAGAACAGAAAATACTGAGTTGGAACACAGAAAAATCAGAGAACTAATAAATGAATCCTCAAACTGGTTTTCTGAGAACCCAAAAATGAGACCAGAAGATAGAACAGTAGCCAACCTAAGCAAAGGAAAAAACAAAGGTAAAAACCTAAACTAGGGGGACTTCCCTGGTGGTCCAGTGGTTAAGATTTCACCTTCCAATGCAGGAGGTGCAGGTTTGATCCCTGATTGGGGACCTAAAATCCACATGCCTTGTGGCCAAAAAAAAAAAAAAACCAAAACCATAAGACAGAAGAAATATTGTAGCAAATTCAGCACAGACTTTGAAAAAAAAGAAAACCTAAACTAGGAAATAACAACATATACTAATGAAGTCTCTAATCTCCCAAGGCCTCACAGAAGTGGCTATAAGCCACCCACCAGCCACAAGCACCTTGTGATTGAGGGAATGGACAAAGTAGTTATATCAGGGGACCCCTTAATCACAGAGAAAGTTCTAAAGAGACTCCTGGGGCATGACTGAGCTACTGCTCACTTGAGCTCAACTGAGCTACCATTTCAGATGTCACCTTCAGCTGGTCCAAGCGGATTAGAGAGGCTGAGGCCTCTCAGAAGTCCCTGAAGGATTGGCCTGAAGTTTTCTTTGGGTGGAACTAGGTCATGGGTCACCGCAATTCCTCACCACAGAATTTCTTCATGAATCACACAAGAGTGGGATTCAGAATCTAAGCAGAGTTCTGCTGACAAAGCAGAAAGAGGATCTGCCCTGACTGTGTCTGGGTCTTCTCAAGGGTCTTCTCAGTCCTGTTGATGTTTTGTCTCTTTCAGCAAGAAAGCTGCACTATTTTCCTCTCTGTCGTTTCCATGTGTGTTTGGGTAGCCAGTATGGCAAGTCTTCCCTTGAGTCAATATTTTCTTTACTAATCTCGTGCATTTATTCTGATGAACCTTAGAATCATATTGTTATGTTCCATGATTCTCAGGTAGGGAAAAAATGGATAGGATTTCTTTGTTGTTGTTCAGTTGCCAAGCTGTGTGTGACTCTTCGAGACCCCATGGACTGCAGCACGCAAGGCTTCCCTGTCCCTCACTATCTCCTGAAGTTTGCCCAAGTTCATGTCCATTGACTTGATGATGCCATTCAATCATCTCATCCTCTGTCACCCTCTTCTCTTTCTGCCTTCAATCTTTCCCAGCATCAGGGTCTTCTCCAATGAGTTGGTTATTCACATCAGATGGCCAAAGTATAGGAGCTTTAGCTTCAGCATCAGTCCTTCCAATGATTATTCAGTGTAGATTTCCTGTAGGATTGACTGGTTTGATCTCCTTGCAGTTCAAGGGACTCTCAAGAGTCTTCTCCAGTACCACAGTCCAAAAGCATTAATTCTTTGGTGCTCTGCCTTCTTTATTGTCCAGCTTTCATATCCCTACATGACTACTGGAAAGACCATAGCCTTGACTGTATGGATGTTTGTTGGCAAAGTGATGTCTATGCTAACTGTCTAGGTTTAACACCCTATCTAGGTTTGAAATAGGAGACTGAAAAAGCTGGCTAAAATGCAGCATTTAAAAAACAAAGATCATGGCATCCAGTCCCATCAGGTCATGGCAAATAGATGGGGAAACAGTGGAATCAGTGACAGACTTTATTTTCTTGGGCTCCAAATTCACTGCAGATGGTAATTGCAGCCATGAAATTAAAAGATACTTGCTCTTTGGAAGAAAATTTATGTCCAACCTAGACAGCATATTAAATAGCAGAGACATTACTTGGCCAACAAAGGTCCATCTAGTCAAAGCTATAGTTTTTCCAGTAGTCGTGTATGGATGTGATAGTTGAACCATAAAGAAAGCTGAGAACTGAAGAATTGGTGCTTTTGAACTGTGGTGTTGGAGAAGACCCTTGAGAGTCCCGTGGACTGCAAGGAGATCCAACCAGTGCATCCTAAAGGAAATCAGTCCTGAATATTCATTGAAAGGACTGATCCTGAAGCTGAAACGCCAATACTTTGGCCACCTGATGCGAAGAAATTACTCGTTGCAAAAGACTCTGATGCTGGGAAAGATTGAAGGCGGGAGGAGAAGGGGACAACAGAGGATGAGATGGTTGGATGGCATCACCGACTTGATGGATGTGAGTTTGAGCAAGCTCTGGGAGTTTGTGATGGACAGGGAAGCCTGGCGTCCATGGGGTCACAGAGTTGGATGCAACTGAGCGACTGAACTGAACTGAATTGAACTATGTTTGTCAAAGCTTTCCTGCCAAGAAGCAATCGTCTTCTAATTTCATGGTTGCAGTCACCATCTGCAGTGATTTTAGAGCCCAAGAAGAGGAAATCTGTCACTGGTTCCACCTTTTCCCTTCTATTTGTGATGGAGTGATGGGGCTGGATGCTGTGATCTTAGCTTTATCTTCTTTTTTAATATTGAATTTTAAGCCAGGTTTTTCATTCTCCTCCTTCACCCTCATCAAGAGGCTCTTTAGTTCCTCTTCACTTTCTGCCATTATAGTGATATCATCCACATATCTGAGGTTGTAGATATTTGTCCCGGCAATCTTGATTCCAGCTGATAACTCATCCAGACTGGCATTTCACATGATGTGTTCTGCGTATAAATTAAATAAACGTGTTGACAGTAAACAGTCTTGTCATATTCCTTTCTCAATCCTGAACCAGTCAGTTGTTCCATAAAGGATTCTAACTGCTGCTTCTTGATCTGCATACAGGTTTCTCAGGAGACAGGTAAGATGATCTGGTGTTCCCTTCTCTTTAAGAGCTTTCCACAGTTTGTTATGATCCACACAATCACAGGCTTTAGTGTAGTCAATGAAACAGAGGTAGATGTTTTTCTGGAATTCCCTTGCTTTCTCTATGATCCAGAAGATGTTGGCAACCTGATCTCTAGTTGCTCTGTGGTTTCTAAACCCTGCTTGAACATCTGGAAGTTCTCAGTTCACAAAATGCTGAAGCCTATCTTAGAGGATTTTGAGCATAACCTTACTAGCATGGGAGATGAATGCAATTGTCTGGTGGTTTGAACATTCTTTAGTACTGTCCATCTTGAGAAGAGGGATGAGGAGTGACCTTTTCGAGACCTGCGCCCACTGCTATGTTTTCCAGATTCACTGACATATTAAGCACAGCACTTTCACAGCATGATCTTTCAGGACTTGAAATAGCTCTGCTGGAGTTCCATCACCTCTGCTAGATTTATTGACAGCAGTGCTTCCTAAGGCCCACTTGACTTCACACTCCAGAATGTCTGGCTCTGAGTGAGAGACTACATCATCGTGGTTATCTGGGTCATTAAGATCTTTTTTGTACAATTCTGTGTATTCTTGCCACCTCTTCTTGATCTCATCTCCTTCTACTAGGTCTTTACCATTTCTGTCCTTTATTGTGCCCATCTTTGGGTGAAATGTTCCTTTGATATATCCAATTTTCTTGAAGAGGTCTCTAGTCTTACCCTTTCAGCTATTTTCCTCTATTTCTTTGCATTGTTCATTGAAGAAGGCTTTCTTGTCTCTCCTTGCTATTCTCTGGAACTCTGCATTTAGTTGGGTGTACCTTTCCCTTTCTTCCTTGCATTTTGCTTTTCTTCTTACCTCAGCTATGTGTAAAGCCTCCTCAGACAACCACTTTGCCTTATTGGATTTCTTTTTCTTTGGTATGGTTTTGTTTGCTGTCTCGTGTACAATATTATGGACCTCTGTCTAGAGTTCTTCAGGTGCTCTGTTTACTAGATCTAATCCCTTGAATCTGTTTGTCACCTCCATTGTATCTTCATAGGGGACTTGATTTAATTCATACCTGACTGGCCTCATGGTTTCCCCCGCTTTCCTTAGATTAAGCCTAAATTTTGCTATGAGGAGTTGATGATCTGAGCCATAGTCGGCTCCAGGTCTTGTTTTTGCTCAGTGTAAATAGCTTCTCCATCTTCAGGTACAAAGAATGTAATCAATCTGATTTCAGTATAGACCATCTGTTGATGCCCATGTGTAAAGTCGTCTCTTATGTTGTTGAAAAAAGGTGTTTGCTATGACCAGTATGTTCTCTTGGCAGAATTATAATAGCCTTTGCCCTGTCTCGTTTTGTACGTCAAAGCCAATCTTGCCTGTTACTCCAGGTATCTCTTGACTTCCTACTTTTGCATTACAATCCCCTATGAAGAATATAACATCTTTTTTTGGTGTTAGTTCTAGGAGGTCTTCTGGGTCTTCATAGAACTAATCAATTTCAGCTTCTTCTGTGATTTCCTGAGCACCTTCAAACCCTAATATGCTTTTGTTCCCTGAATTTCCTCCCCCTTAGTGATTATCTTTTCATCTTTATCGGGATGGTATATAAATGCTAACTCTGACAAGTAAGTGTAGCTGATACCAAGTGGTCAAAGATACATGGCTATAGAAATTTACTAGAACAAGAGATCTGAGTGTATTATTCAAACTTACAAAGAACTAAAGATAACAGTGTGAATATCAAATATGGTATGTTAGAGGTCACCATGACCACCCTCAGAATCACCCAAGCCTGATGAGTTAACCCTTTACTACCCCTGGGGAGAAGAGAGCTGTGTCCCACCCTATTAAAAAAACCTCTCTCTCCATGTTTTGTGCATAGGTTGACTCTAAAAGTTGAAAAATCAAAGAAAAAATTCATATTAGGATGTTTCTGTAAATATTTTAAAAATCCCAATCAAAAAGAGGATTATATTTCCTTCTTATAAATCGAATTTGATGATCCCTGGGCCATTTGAAAAGAGAAGTTTCTTAGCATCAAGGGCTAATGTATTCTCTTTTCTTAAACATCATTAACTGGTAGAATTATATTTTAATTTGCTTCTTATTTTGATGACAACTTACAGTGCAGTTCTTTTTTCCCTGCTGTTTCTAACTGCTTTCCTTATTTTCTTGAACTAATTACCATCATCAAATTCAATTTTCTTCAAACTCCCAATCACACTATCTAATATGTTGAGTTCACATACATACACTTCAAAAAGTTTTTTTTTAAGTTTTCCTCTCTCTCAGAGCCTGCTATTCTCATCTTCCATTCCAGACTGATTGCCAATCAGGCTTTCTGCCCAGTTGGTAACCTTGGTATTTCCTGTCACAGCTTTTGTGGATTCAATCCACTGTCGTGTGGATCCTACATCTTCCTTTTTCTTGGCTTACACTCTTGTTATACTGGAGAACATCCCTAAGTAGCCTCCTAGTGAAAGTCGCTCAGTTGTGTCTGACTCTTTGCAATCCCATGGACTATACAGTCCATGGAATTCTCCAGGCCAGAATACTGGAGAGAGTAGCCTTTCCCTTCTCCAGGGGATCTCCCCAACCCAGGGATCGAACCTAGGTCTCCCTCAATGTAGGCAGATTCTTTACCAGCTGAGTCACAAGGGAAGCCCAAGAATACTAGAGTGGGTAGCCTATCCCTTCTCCAGCAGATCTTCCCAACCCAAGAATCGAACCAGGGTCTCCTGCATTGCAGGCAGATTCTTTACCAACAGAGCTATCACGGAAGCCCAAGTAGCTTCCTAAGAAAATATATTTGCAAGGTAAATTTTCTTAGGTATTACATATTTTTAAATATTTTTATTTCACTGTCACACTTGATGGGTATTTTGGCTGGTGTAGAATTCTAAATTGAAAATAATTCTCTCTTGGAACTTGGGAAGCATTGTCTTATTATCTTTTTAAAATTTTCCTATTACTTTTATCCTCCAATGTTATTATGAGGTTTGATTCCTATTCCTTTTTCTTGCTTTTATTTGACAAAAACTATTGTTGGCTGATGGCTGGATTTCCTAGATCACTCACCAAAATCCTTATGTTTTCTCTCATATTTTTTGTCTGTGTTGCTTTGTTCCATTTTCTAGGAGACTTCTTCAGTTCTATCTTTCAGTATTTCGATTAAAATTTGAACTTTAATAATCACATTTAATTTCTAGTAATTATTTCTTATCCTCCATGCCTTTTACACAATATTCTGTTCTTGTTCTTTGGATACAATATTTTCTTAGTTCTCTGATATGCTAATTAAAAATTTAAAATTTCTCTTGTTTTCCTCCACATTTTCTGGGATTCCTCCAAGTTCATTTTTCACCTATAGTTGTATTTGACTATTTTTCACGTAAAAGGCTTTCTTCAAATTTCTGATGATGCTTTTTGGTTGGTTTATATTCAGCAAAGAAGGGCTGGATAGCTTTGGAGATTTAATCAAGTTTAAGGGGAACAGGTCCGTTTTCCTGCTATGACTCCTCAGTGGACAGCAAGGAGATGAGGAACAGAGTTGCCCACATGCTTGCTGGAAACCCTAGTTTTCAACAAATGTTTCATTCAATTGCTTTAGAGAACCGTCAGGTATTTTCCCTGCAAGCCTGCTCCAGCTGCTAACTCAGCTGTCTGGTACAGGAGAGGAGCTTTAAAATGAAGCAACCATACTGTACTGGGGCCTGCAATGAATCCCCAGGTGTTCAGATCCATCTAATTCTATTGCCTTCTACCACATGCCTACTGATTGTGAGCCTACTCTCTAGTGTGATATCTGGCCAACTGGCTCCCACCTACTATGTAGTTCCTCTGTCTAGTATTCAAGGCTGAATTTTTCCTGCCTGTTTTATTCATCAACTAATTCCCATCTTGATCTCCAAAAAAATGTTGAAATCTGTTAATTGAGGATAACCTCCCATCCTCACCATATTCCCTTCACTCTGATGAGTTTATACCTTTCTGTTACTGGATACTTTTCTTGTAATGAGCATCTCACAATAAAGAAATGAGACCCCTGTGTGTGTACATGTGGGTGTGCACACAGAAATGTAAGCATGGTTTGCCAGAATCAATTAATTTCTTATCTATTTTCCTCTTTTTAGTAAGTCAAATGTTTCTTTGTTTTTTTTATATTGAAGTATAGTTGATTTACAATGTTGTGTTAATGTCTGCTGTACAACAAAATGACTTAGTTATACACATATAGACATTCTTTTTTAAAAAATTCATTTCCATGATGCTTTATCACAGGATATTGAATATAGTTCCCTGTGCTATACAGTGGGACCTGATTGTTTAGTTATCCCATATCTAATAGTTTGCATCTGCAAATCGCAAACTCCAACTCCATCCGTCCTCTATATTTTCCTCTTTTCTAATAAATGTAGTTATGGTTATTAATTTTTCTAGATGACCAGTTTGGCCACACAGCATAGGTTTTAATATGTAAGGCTCTCATTGTTGGTCATTTCTAAAGAGTTTATAATTTTACTCTATGTTTCGTCTGTAATCAATGAGTTATTTTGAAGCCTATTTTAAAACTTTCAAGTGGAGAGTGAATTTTGGTTTGGTTTGGTTTTACTTTTGCCCATTCTTTTGTTCCTAAGTTTTAATTTTATTGTATTGTTGCCAGAGACTGAACTGATGATTTCTACTTTGGAATTTACTGAGTTTTTTTAAACTTTAATTCATAAGCAATTTTACAAAATATTCCATAGTGTTTGAAATATATTTGTATGTTTTACATTCTGTGGTATCATCTGGGATGTTAGTTCTAAAATGTTGAACTGTTTTACTTTTCTTATTTTCTGTGGTCGTTTTGGATTTGCTCTAAAAATATATATGCTTTCTATCAGTTCAGGGATTGTTAGAAAGACAGAGTAAAAGTTTATGATCTGTTTGCCATATCAGTAAAATCCTCCAGGTTGTGCTTTTCTGTCAGTTGCTATCTGTACTATATTGTGCTTGTTTTTAATCTTATATAGTCCCATTTTCAAGGGGATGCATTTAAACATTTTTATAGTCATCTCATTTCTTTAAATGGCCCATTTTAAATTCTACTAGTAAATACTATAGACTCTAGTTTAGTTTTCTACTTCTCAATGGCAAGAATGAAATTGTATTATTTAAGTTCCATTTATTCAAACTAGGGAATTTGGTAAGACCCTCACCATTGGTTTACTGTTTCAAAAATGTCTTAAACACTTACTCTTGTTGATCTAGAGTTAACTTGTTAAAGTCCATAAAAACGCCTATATTTTGACTCAGGCAGATAATTCCAGATTAATTTATGAAGAAGAATTGACATCTTTATTATGTCAGCTGTTCCTTTCCAGAACTGTGGTAGTTTCTGTTTTTTCAGGTCTTCTCTTTTTTCAGTAAAGTTTTATACTTTTTAATATACTTTTTGGCGTGTTTTATTGTTTATTCTGAACTGTTTTATAATTTTTGTAGTCTAAGTTGAATGTTTTTTTCCCATTTTTTTTCCAGCTTGTTACTGGCTGGATCTGTATGCCTGCATCCTAACAGCAAGGGAATCCATTTGGGGTTAATGGGTCTTTTTCTTCACAGTGAAACTCCAAGGATAAGGTTTAAAAGAGAATGTGTGGTGAAGGATATGTGTTTTATTTTACATGAATGATGTTGCACCAAATATCTTGTTTCTTGCTTTGTTCCCATTAACACCATTAAACATGATGTTTGCTTTAAGTTTTTTAATAGGTGATTTTGATCAGATTAAGAAAATTCCCTTCTATTCATAGTTCTCTAAGTTGTTGTTAGTTCTTTTTATCATAAGTAGGTCTTGAATTCTATCAAAGGCTTTTTTGCATCTACTGACATGGTCATATAATTTGTTTCCCTTAAATTTGTTAAGTCTGATTTTCTAATTTTAAACCATCCTTACAATGTTGGAATAAAACTCAGCTTGGTTAGGATATATCAATATATACTGCTGGATTCAGTTTGTCTAGAATTTTTACATCCATTTCCATATTTTGTGTCATCCTTTCATTGGTTTGTTATAGTAATTATATTAGTCTAATAAAATAAGTTTGAAGGAACTTCTTTCTTTTCTGTTTATGATTGGAATTATTATAGTTGTTGTTCAGTCACTAAGTTGTGTCTGACCCTTGGCAACCCCATGAACTGCAGCATGTCAGGCTCTCCTGTCCTTCACTATTTCTCAGAGTTTGCTCAAACACTTGTCCATTGACTCAGTGATGCTATCTAACCATCTCATCCTCTATTACCTTCTTCTCCTTTTGCCTTGATTCTTTCCCAGCATCAGGCTCTTTTCCAATGAGTCAGTTCTTTGCATCAGGTGGCCAAAGTACTGGAGCTTCAGCTTCAGCACCAGTCCTTCCAATAAATATTCAGGGTTGATTTCCTTTAGGATTGACTGGTTTGATCTCCTTGCAGTCCAAGGGACTCCCAAGACTATTCTCAAGCACCACAGTTCCAAAGCATCAGTTCTTTGGTGCTCAGCCTTTTTTAAGGTTCAACTCTCACATTCATACACGACTACTGAAAAAACTATACCTTTGACTCTACATCTTTGTTGGCAAAATGATGGCTCTGCTTTTTAATATGCTGTCTAGATTTGTTATAGGGCTTCTCAGGTGGTGCTGGGAATTAAGAACCCGCCTGCCAATGCAGGAGACATGAGAGACATGGGTTTGATCCCTGGGTTGAACAGATCCCCTGGAGGAGGTCATGACAACCTGCTCCAGTATTCTTGCCTGGAAAATCCCATGGAAAAAGGAGCTTGGTGGGCTACAGTCCATAGGTTCACAAAGAGTTGGACACAACTGCACCAACTTAGCATGCACAGGTTTGTCATAGCCTTCTTTCCAAGAACAAGCATCTTTTTATTTCATGGCTGCAGTCACCATCCACAGTGATTTAGGAGCCCAAGAAAATAAAATCTGTTACTACTTCCACTTTTTCCCCATCTATTTGCCATAAAGTGATGGGACTGGATGACAAGATATTAGTTTTTGAATGCTGAGTTTTAGGCAAGCCTTTTCACTCTCCTCTTTCACCCTCATCAAGAAGTTCTTTAGTTCCTCTTCACTTTCTGCCATTCAGTTCAGTTCAGTTGCTCAGTTGTGTCTGACTGTTTGTGACCCCATGAACCACAGCATGCCAGGCCTCCCTGTCCATCACCAACTCCCGGAGTCCACCCAAACCCATGGCCATCGAGACGATGATGCCATCCAGCCATCTCATCCTCTGTCATCCC
>ML660665.1:739123-797088 GCA_007570785.1 Antilocapra americana | reverse complement strand
TCACTTAAGAAGGCTTTCTTATCTCTCCTTGCTGTTCTTTGGAACTCTGCATTCAATTGGGGATATCTTTCCCTTTCTCCTTTGCTTTTTGCTTCTCTTCCTTTCTAAGCTGTCTGTAAGACCTCCTCAGACAGCCATTTTGCCTTCTTGTATTTTTCTTTGGGGTGATTTTGGTCATTGCTTCTGCATAATGTTACAAACCTCCGTCCACAGTTTTTCAGGCACTTGGTCTACCAGATCTAATCCCTTGAACCTATTTGTAACTTCCACTGTATAATCATAAGGGCTTTAATTTAGGTCATACCTGAATGGTCTAGTGCTTTCCCCTACTTTCTTCAAGTTAAATCTGAATTTTGCAATAAGGAGTTCATGATCTGAGCCACAGTCAGCTCGAGGTCTTGTTTTTGTTGACTGTATAGAGCTTCTCAATCTTGGGCTGCAAAGAATATAATCAATCTGATTTCAGTGAAAGTAAAATACGATGCTGTAAAGAATATTGCATAAGAACCTGGAATGTTAGGTCCATGTATCAAAGTAAATTGGGTGTGGTCAAACAGGAGATGGCAAGTGTGAATATCAACATTTTAGGAATCAGTGAACTGAAATGGACTAGAATGGGTGAATTTAGTTCAGATGACCATTATATCTACTACTGTGGGCAAGAATCCCTTAGAAGGAATGGAGAAGCCCTCATAGTCAACAAAAGAGTTTGAAATGCAATCTCAAAAATATCATAATGATCTCTGTTCGTTTCCAAGGCAAACCATTCAACATCACAGTATTCCAAGTCTGTTCCCCAACCACTAATGCTGAAGAAGCTGAAGTCGTTTGGTTCTATGAAGATCTACAAGACCTTCTAGAACTAATATCAGGAAAAGATGTCCTTTCCATCATAGGGGATTGGAATGCAAAAGTAGGTCAAGAGATACCCAGAGTAATGCAATTTTTGCCTTGGAGTACAAAATGAAGCAGGGCAAAGGCTAACAGGGTTTTGCCAAGAGAAGACACTGGTCATAGATAACCCTGTGGAGGAATAAAATGAGAGCAAAAGCTGGTGAACGTCTAAATAGCACTCCCTTCACTGTTGCTTTATCTACCTCAAATTCTTATCACTAAGTGACATTTTATACTTTTTGTATGTTCACTCTGAATCTTCCCCTACAAGAATGTTAATTCAGTGTCTTCTTCAGTACTCTGCATCCAGAGCCTGGAACAGTGCTTGGTACAAAACAGGGATTTAATAAACGAATGGGGGTGGAGTAGGGAGTCACATCAGAATCAGACGGTTCCTTCTTAACCTGAGAATTAGCAAAAGGAGCATTGGATGGATTGGATGATAGCTGGAATCTGAGCAAAGTCGCCTTAACAGTCCTATCCCGAACACTCCATTAGCTAAAGTGAAGTGAAGTGAAAGTCGCTCAGTCATGTCTGACTCTTTGCGACCCCATCCAGGCCAGAATACTTGGAGTAGGGTAGCCTTTCCCTTCCGCAGGGGATCTTTTCAACCCCAGGATGGAACGCAGGTATCCTACATTGCAGATGGATTATTAACCAGCTGAGCCACAAGGGAAGGCCCCATTAGCTAAAACTTTTTTCATACTCTTAAATGTTTCTATAGCAGCGTTGTGGGATCTTAAGTCCCAAATCACTTCTTCTGGCTCGAGCAATGATTCCTTTGTGTTCCCACTTCCCCTTCTGCCCACTCAACCCAAACCATCTCATCCAACCATGACAGGTTTCGTGCAAGCCTTGGCACCAGAGTTGCAAGAAGGTCAAAGCTGCAATTCGTTGTTCAGTTTATTTCCTGCCCCTCTGAGAGTGTGGCACACAGTAGGCTCAAATAAAAGAATGCCTTGGGTAGGCCCCATAAACCAAGGTCCCTTGTCTGGAACAATGTCAGGCAACTTTGCTGCTTGTCCTGAAGATGGTGATACTGAGAAAATGCGGCTGTTGCAGGAGGCTTACAGCAATGTACTTTTGTGTTTGTGGACAGCAGGGCAAGGGCCCGGGATGGTCGCGCAAACAGGCGTCTGAAGCCTAGGCCTTCCCTTGCCCCAGCATCCGCAAAGGCCTATTAATCCTTAATATTCAAATTCCGCCCACTAAACCATCCCCTCGGCGCCCAAGCCGCCTCTTTCCCCCAAATGACGGCTGTTGGCAGCCAATCGGCAGCTAGACGGGGCGTCCGCCCCCTTTATCCTTGCCGGAACGGACACTGAGTCCCGCCAATTGGGGGCGTCGCTGCTGAGGCCCCGCCCCCACCCCGGCCGCCACATCCAATGGTGCGCTGGCTCGCGCCGGCACCGGGGGCGGGGCGCGGGCGCGCAGGTGCAGCTGCGCGCAAGCGGCCGGGAGGGCGGGGCGCGACGTCGGCCGTGCGGGGTCTCGGCGTCGGCGGCGCGCGCGCTCCCTCCTCTCGGAGAGCGGGCTGTGGTAAAAGCCGTCCGGAAAATGGCCGCCGCCGCCGCTGCCGCGCCGAGCGGAGGAGGAGGAGGAGGCGAGGAGGAGAGACTGTGAGTGGGACCGCCGCGGCCGCGGGCGGGGACCCTTGCTGGGGGGCGGGGGGTAGGGGCGGGACGTGGCGCGGGAGGGGCCCGCGGGGTCGGGCGACACGGCTGGCGGATGGCGTCCCTCCTCTCTACCCTCCCCCTCCCGCTGGTGACGGCAACCCCCCCCCTCCGCGGCCCGTTACCCGCACTTGCGGGTGACCGTCCTCGGCGCGGCCTCCTCGGGCTGCCTTTGCCTGCTTCCCCCCGCCCTCCCGCCTTCGGCGCGCATCCTGGCCCCGCGGGCGCCCCTGTCGCCGGGGCTTCGCTTGTCGGGGCTGCGCGCGCGTCGTGTCCTTCGCGGGGCTTCGGGCCCGCGGCGCAGTCGCGCGCCCGCGCCCCCGGCCTCTCCCTGGCTCGCGCTTTCCCGTCTCCCTTTTCCGCGCGCCCCCTCTCCCGTTACTCGGCCCCCCCACTGGCGCGCGTGCGCAGTTCGCCTCCCGTCGGGAGAGTGCGCCACAAGGGCTCCTGGGCTGTCGCCCCCATCTCCAGGCTTTGCCTCCCCCTCCTTCTCGCCCATTTCGTGACTTTCTGCCCCCCCCGCCCCCACCGCGAGCGAGTTCCTTTCGCATCTAGCAGGAACAAGTAGGTGGGAATTATTGTCCACCCACAAAAGGCACTAGACGTTGTGTTCCTGGCCCCAGAGCTCATCAGAAAGAGGCAGTGATAGTTGCCCTCAGGAGCCATGGGGAGGGGATGGGGTGTCCGACAGCACCAAAAGCGCTTCGATGGGAGCGTGCCTCCAGGGCGTTTGGGGGGGGGCCGTGGCCTCAGAATACGAGCGCCCTCCCATCCTTTCCCCCCCGCCCGCCCCCCTTCGCCGGCGATCTTCCAGTTACATAAGTGGAGTGGGACTCAATCTGTGACGGGCTTCCATAGTCCCGGAGCGCGCCTGGCTCAAGATCACCAGTACCAGATGGGGCAAGTTCACCGCATCGCCGGGGTGCCCATCACTTGGTCCCTGAAAGTTTATTTTCTTTCTAGTTTGCTTGTGAGTCACCCAGACTGAAACTCAGGTGACTGATTCGTGGCGTGGCAATGTTTTTTGTGGTTTTGCACTGAAGACTTAAGGTCGTGGTGAAGAGTTTAAAACATTGCTTTCACAGAGGAGACCGTTCATGGCCTTGCTGAGTGTGGATTCCAAGGGGGGAAAGCTGGCCGTGGAATACACCTCTGTGGCCATCGCTTCTACTGTGAGTGTATTCGGTGTGGATTGGTCACAGCCGAAATGGGCTCCACCATAAAATTGATATTCCTGACTCATGGTCAGGCAGATGTGTGCTTCTGGTTTTTCCAGGAACAGGAATGGGCTGCAGAGCCATTCAGAGTTGTGTCTCTGTTGTGCTGATTAGTGCCCCAAATTGTGAGATGGTAGCATAGAATTCTGTGGGTGGTTGGTGATTGGGGAACCAAACTTACTGGCCTGTGAGGCTGAGTGGCTTAAGAGTTGAGGACTCTGGCAAGTTTTAGGCATTTTGTTACATAACAAAAATGAAGCATATTTGGGCCTTGGTAGCAAAAATCATTATTAACAGGCAGTTGCTATCCAGGAGAAATTTGGGTTCCATCGTCAGAATTTTCATCTGCATCTGAACGATTTCAACTAAGAATGCCATTAACCTCTTGGGTCCTTCGAAATATGCTGAATCTTTACTTTTTTTCTTTAATCTGGTTTTTAGTTTTAGGTCTTTGGGGAATTTCCACTAGGGATTTAGGAAAATAGGTTTATTTATGAGCTTTGAAGGACTTCTAAATCCTAGTCCTGGAACCTAGGAAACATTTGCTTTCATTTTTTACCCAGACATATGAAAACCTTAAAGGGCACAATCAGTCTTGGAGGTGTAGAGTTGATTGAATAAGTTGCCACAGAACACCCATTTGCATATCAGCGAGGGGGCTGATCACTGAGGTGCATTCCTGTCTGCACACACAGATTCACAAGCCTCACTTGAGGAAGATTCCAAGGTTTGTACGTCTGAGCCTGAGATGTGACCTGCAAGGGCTCTGTTTTGTTTCACATCACTGACAATGCGTTAGCCCCCTCAGGTGCCCCTCCAGTGAGCCATCCATCATACCCCTATCCCTAAACTATATCCCTCCAGAATACAGTTTGTCTGCAAAGTACCTGGCAGCATCTGAAATCATGGTGTCCTAACAGCTTGAAGAAACCCTCTATGGCTTTTTTGCCAGTATACACCATGCTCTTTTTTTGTTGTTGTTGTTACAAATTTGCCTGGAATGCTTGCAACCTAGAATCCCAGGTCTTTGTTTCACCTGACAGAGCATGATGCAGTCCAACCATACTCCAACTTTTGCGATGCTTACGCTGCAGGAGGGTTCCAGTACAGTTTTGCATTTTATTTCCAGCCACAGCCCTTGTTTCCCGGCTGGCCCTGCCTCTTTGTGGCTGAATTTAGTGGTATGGGGAGGCACCCTGTGGAATTTGACAGAAGAATTGGCTAGATGAGTCCAATGGGATGTTGTCCCCCTCCTGAACACCCCTTCCCCCATGTGGAGACTGAATGAGAACCTCACTTCTCTGACCTAGAATAAAGAAGAGCAGATTGAAAAGTGTTAGTTCCTTTCTGGAGGGCGGTTTCCACCGGTAGTACACCTGCCCGGGATTATTTACATGATAAGTGATGGAAAAGTGTTAGTTCCTTTCTGGAGGGCGGTTTCCACCTGTAGTACACCTGCCCGGGATTATTTGCGTGATAAGTGATGTCTCCTGGAACCCGGGATCTTTTGTAAAGGTGAATATCATTGAAAATCTTTTAACTGGCTAAGAGCAGTTTGTGGCCAGCCTGCCCAAGTTATCTATGAGAAGGAAATTATGGAAAGGGTTTGACTTTTGCAGTAACTAGTGTTTTAAGCACAGAGTGGGTAAAGCATAGTCCTAGACTGGTGGTTCCAGGGAGCGTGGCAGACACCTGTTTGTTCTCCCCACCTTTTGCTGGTGATACACACGCAGACCAGCCTCATGT
This sequence comes from Antilocapra americana, assembly GCA_007570785.1. Classification (NCBI taxonomy): domain Eukaryota; kingdom Metazoa; phylum Chordata; class Mammalia; order Artiodactyla; family Antilocapridae; genus Antilocapra; species Antilocapra americana. The sequence goes on along the minus strand of ML660665.1, from coordinate 791,558 downwards.
GGCTGGCAGACACAACCTTTTTTCTTGGGTAGAGCATTATTACCGCTCCAGTAGGAGGACCTTGTTCTCAGTGCTTCTGTATCAGTGCCTTCCAGTCAAACTGTCATTGTCACAACTGTGCCTTTACCTCAATTTGGGTAGGATGGATGTAAATAAGTCTCTTTTCCTTGGACTCACTGACACAAAAGTTGTGCTCTTCTGCATTTACCTGGTCTCTTCTGCCTTTTAGCGTGGAGCCCCTTCCTTCCTATTGAAAGCTTGCTTTGTATGCCGTTGCTTAAATACTTGGTTCTACCCCTTTGATGGTAGGTATGATGTGTGGGGGGAACTGAGTGAGAATGGGCATTCGGGGGCTGGCAGGGCATGGCCACTCCCATATTTAAGGGGAGTTGTGACCATTCCGTTACAGAGTAAAGCCTTGGCCTTTTTCACTTCTTCAAAGCACAATTATGTTGGTTCTGCTGGTGTATGAATGTCTTGAGCATAGCTGTTTTGTTATACTGCAGAAGTCTGGACTCTGGGATCAATCCTTAGGCTTCCGTGCATAAGAGCTGGGGGCGCACTATATAAATATATATATTTATACATACACACATATATATATTATATATATGTTTAGAGAGAGAGAGACATGCAAATCACTGCTTTATTGAGTCTTCACCTAAGTGCTCTCATTTGTTGGCTCTTTTTTTTCTCCACAAAATCTTGAGTTATCAGAGATCTTAAACTTTCAGAGCTCGAAGGAACCTTAGTCTAGGCCCCTCAGTTTACAAATAAAAATTCAATTTACCAAAAAAAAGCAACTATGAGAAGTTGCTCCCAGCTAGAATGCCAGTTTGATTTTTATTATATAGCTAACTGAGTAATAGCTCAGCTGGTAAAGAATCCACCTACAATGCAGGAGACCCTGGTTCAATTCCTGGGTCAAGAAGATCCCCTGGAGAAGGGATAGGCTACCCACTCCAGTATTCTTTACTGGAGAATCTCTATGGATAGAAGAGCCCAGGAGGCTACAGTCCATGGGATTGCAAAGTGTCGGACATGACAGAGCAACTAAGCCCAGCACAACTGAGTAATACTGTGACTTTGACTTCTGGAATTTTAGAGCGTTCTATGACTCGACTGTTTAAGGGGATTCTGAGGCCTCATTGCACCTCAATAGATAATTCCAGATACCATCTTGGTAGTTCCAGACAAGCAGTAAAAGACTTGGTTGGTGTTGCACTTCTGAGTTTGATTACATGAGTAATTGTGTGAATAGTCTCTTAAGTTTTACACGCTAGGCTTTTTTTAGTCTAAAGATAAAAGTGCAACTCTTGGGTCAGCAAGGTATCAGAAATTAGCTAATATGGGGTGATTGAGGTTTTAACAAGGAAGTGATGGTTGTCTTGATGAAACATATAGTGGCAGAAGACCTTCTTTGAACATGTGTTCAAAGGCAAAAGAAAAAATATCACACTATTAACTCAGTTTGTTGAACATTTTACTGATCTGAGAGGCCTAAAAGTGAGTGCTCAAAAACAGTTTTGTGTATTTTTGAGGATGGCTTAGGATCTCCCAGGGTACTTGGTTTCTGTTGGTTCCGCCTGTTTTTTTCTCTCCAGGCTGAAGCCTCTTTATGTGATGTCAGCAGCTTGTTGCAACTTCAGCTGCTTGCAAATGACGGGAGACTTTGCCTCTGAATTTCATGTGCTCTTGGGATGACATTTTGATGTTGAGTGTTCTCTGGAACATATCTTCTCTCTCTGGGTATTTCTGTATGGTGTGTTGCACAAAATGCTTACCGGAGATCGCTTCCTAACTATACGTTTTATAGTGTCAAAATGCCCCTCAGAGGTGACAAGACCTGTGATAGTGTCATTTCTAACACTCATGAATCTTTCCTTTAGCACTGTGTGTTTTCTGGCAATAAATTGCAGTGTATCCTTTGTTTATAGCTAGGTAAGCTGGGAAATAGCATAGTACTTTGTCTGTATGTTTATCTTCAAAATGTCCCAAATAGCCCTGGGAAAAAGGTCGTGCAGCACAATGGGGGCTTTCAACTTACGATTTTCTTTGTTTTAGGCTCCATAAAAATACAGACTCACCAGTTCCTGCTTTGATGTGACATGTGACTCCCCAGAATACATCTTGCTTCTGTAGACCAGCTCCAACAAGATTCCATGGTAGCTGGAATGTTAGGGCTCAGGTAAGTAACCTTCGTTTTTTTTTTTTTAGTATATGTCCTGGTTTGGCCATCTGTTTTTAAAAAAAAAAAAAAAAAGGAATCAAGATCTTTTTGGAAACAAGATCTACTACTCTTGAACCATTATCAAAGTACCCCAAAGCCTAAAGACATAACGGTGCCAAACTGTGCCATATAATAAAAAAAAGTCACTTCCCTGAGCCCTGAAAGGTCAGTTGGGGTAAGGCTCCTTGGTAGCCACAGTGTGATCCGGGGGCGGGTGTCAGATTAGAGCTGGAACTGGTGACCTGCCCCTTCAGTTCACCTTCAAGCAGGTCAGCTGAGTGGAGAGCGCTGGGAGCTCTTCACCTGCTGCTACGGCTCTCACCTAGTAGCCTTCAGCGCTGTGCTCTGTTTGCTCTGGTCTTGGGTAAATGACTTCCCGGTCAACATTAGCAAATGGCAATGATGCATTTGCAGACACGGGAACCCATGCGTGGTCCACTAGAAGGATGACCTCCTGCGAGCTGTGGCCAGACAGCAGAAAGAAAGAAAAGAAAGTGAAGTCACTCAGTCATGTCTGACGCTTTGTTACCCCATGGACTGTAGCCCACCAGGCTCCTCCATCCATGGAATTTTCTAGGCAAGAGGACTGGAGTGGGTGGCCATTGCCTTCTCCAGGGGATCTTCCCGGCCCAGGGATTGATCCCAGGTCTCTTTCATTGCGGGCAGACGCTTTACAGTCTGAGCCACCAGGGACTCGTGTGTGTGCTCACCGCACACCTCCCATAGAGGCCGCAGAGAGCACCCTGAGACTCTTTGGGTTCTTGAGACTCTAGAGCAGGAGGAAGGCCTTTTGAGAAGCTGGAAAGCTAGGCCCTCTGAGTCTGGTGTGCAGGGATCCTGTCATCCACGCGTCGGGTGCTTGGGCGCCACCGCCTGGCCTTTGAGTTTGGTAAAATCAAATGGTTCCTTCATTTCTAAACTGGCAGGCTCAATATCTTAAGCTTTTTTGGAGGCCACATCCACATTTGATGTTTTGACATCTGGATTGCAAACATCCCGTGTGGTAAGACTGAATGTTCTAATTGGATTTCTCCATTTCTTCTCCGAAGAAAAACATGGGACTTTACACACATGTGGTCCTTGGGATTCCAGCTGAGACCCTCAAGTTGTGCACTTAGTTGTATCTCTCTAGGGGCTTCTGATGCCTCAGTCTGAAGCTGTGTGGACATCTGTCTTGGCCCATTTCAGGGCTGAGCAAGGGACAGAGAGTTTGGGTGGAGGAGCAGAAAAGGTGTAGATGGAAGTGAAGAGCATCACGCTGCCTCCAAGTCGCAAATTTGGTTCTGCTTCTGATCCTGTGACTCAAATTGTCATTCCCCTTTACCACTGCGGGGTGTGCTCTGGGCCCTGCTGACTGGACATTCTTTGTGCGCCATGTATTCATGCTGGTGGGAGTTGTATGGCTGCCGCTTTGTACATTGTCTTAGAAACTATGTGGATGAAATGTAATATAGGCAGTGAATGGGTTTCTTCTGATAGATATTAGGCCTGAAGGAGTGATTGATCTTTTTAATAGTCTTTTTCTCTGATTGCACATGGATTTCATAAAACAGATGGTGGTGACTCTGTACAGTTTCTTTTAAATCATGTAGAAAGGAAGAGATGTTTTTAAAAATATCTCTTATTACTTATGAATGGGAGAGACACCGCCGTTTGAGCCTCAAGGGACTTTGAAGTGAGTGTGAAAGGTGCTCAGTCGTGTCTGACTCTTTGTGACCCCATGGAGCATACAGTCCGTGGAATTCTCCAGGCCAGAATACTGCAGTGGGTAGCCTATCCCTTCTCCTGCGGATCTTTCCAACCCAGGAATCGAACCAGGGTCTCCTGCATTGCAGGCAGATTCTTTACCAACTGAGCTATCAGGGAGCTTTGAAGGGAATTCTCAAAGGACAGAACCTATCTTTAATAGATAAATACTTGATCTCTTACTATTTTTCTTTTCCTTTTTAAGAAATTATAAAAAATAATACATACATGCTTTTTATTTAAGTCAAACTATTCTAAAGTATATCAGTAAAAAAGCAAAAGCTCCCAGTACTCTCTGCACCCACTACCCAAAGTGACTGCCATTAACCGTGTAATGTAGATCCTACTGATTCTTCTTCTCAGGCTCTGCAAATATGTTCTGTTTGTATTTTGGAGAAAATAAGGATCGTATGGTATGTACTCTACATCTATCTATGTGATACATTTCTCTGCCTCATTTTTGTTAAATACTAGTGTGGTTTGCTGCCAATTTACTGTCATGCAGTGTTCCCCTTTTGGTTTTCTCGATGGTTCGCTATTAAAGATGGTATTGGATTGAATGTTCTCAGGTGTCAGTCCTTTTGAAGAATGGCTGCATAGACTTGAAGTTGCTGGTGGGTTCTTAACCATGTCGCCTTCCTGAATGTCTGTTCCATTTCCCATGACAGTCTTAGCAAGTGCCACTTCCCATATTTCCCATACCCTCCCAGAATTGGATGTCCTTTTTAAATGTGTGTTTCTTGGGTTATTACTAGGGCTGAACATCAGTGGTCACTGGCCATTTGTATTTGGTTTTTGTGAATTGCCTGTTCGTGTCCTGCCTTTATTCTTCTATCAGGGTATTTCTTTTTAAGTCAGTTTATAAGAACTCTTAATATATTAAGGATATTAATTCTCTGTCATCATGCAGAGATTTTTCTTGGTTACATGACATGACAATACTCGTCTAGATTTTCTTTCTTCCTAAAAAACTTGATGATGTGCTATATGCATACATACATACTTGATACATGCAAAAGAATCGTATAGGTAAGTTGTCTTATGTTTTTTGTATGGTATTTGGAATACTTGTTTTTGTATTTAACTTTGGGACAGGATGAGGTTTCGAGTCCAGCTAGCCAGTATGTCATAGCCATTTGTTGAACCATCTGGTCTTCACCTTTATCGTATGCCGACTTCAAGTGAACAGAGCATCTTTTACTTCTTTCTTTCTGAAGTTTTTTCTTTGTGAGGCTCTTGAGGGCAAGCCCATCTGCAGATAATGGTTTATGCATTCATCCAACAAATATTTTCGCTCCTGCTTTGAGCCAGGGGTGGTGCTGGGCCCCGCACATGCTGCCTTCTTGACTGGCCGTGGGGTGCTGGGAAAGGCAACAGAGGTCATGATGCCAGCTGCATGGCTCCAGTGCCCATTCTGGAAGATTCGAGGAAATAGTGGATCTTCACAAAAGTAGGTTTTAGATAAACCAGGAGGACTCCAGAGGGTGTATATATGCATGTGTGTGTTTTAAATTCTGACACGGCAGTTGAAGCTGTAAGGTAGACTGCAATATAAGCATAGTTTGTTTTCTAACTGTGATAACTGCGGGCTGATTTGTGTCTTGATTTATGAGGGCTTTTTGCTGTTAAAATAGTTTTATATTCAACTGCCTTGGTTGTGATGGAATAAAAGTTGTGCACTGATAAAAATGGTACTTTTCTTCTATGATGCTTTTGAGACTTTCTGTAATAGCTGATAAAAATAAAGATGGGGTTTTGGTGAATGTGATCTTTGGGGAACAAGTGTAATTTTTTGCGGCTGGCATCATTTAAATCTAATAAGTACCCTCAAAACTGAAGTGGAATCCTGATTTCTTTTTGACTTAAAGAAATGACATAGTGATGTGATTAAGGAAAAGGCTTCTTGTGTAAGGCTGAGGTTTTTAATGATTATTTTAGATATGTATATAACAGTACAGCATTAAAAAGGTGATATAAAAGATTGCATGGTATAAGATCTCCTTGCCACCCTGTCCCCAGACATCCATTTCTCCCTGAAGGCAACCATCATTATCAGTTTCTTATTAATCTGTGAGTGTGCATGTGTAATTTTGAAATTGTGAAATGTTCATAACAAAATTTTCTGTTTTAACTGTTCAATGTGTGGTTTAGTGACATTGAGTACATTGTCTTTGCTGTGTGGCCTTCACCACCGTGTATCTCCAGAGCCCTTTTATCTTGTAAAACTGAAATGATACCCGTTAAATGAGAACCCCCCCACTCCTCCCCCTCCCTCAGCCCCTGGCAGTTGCCCATCTACTTTGTCTCCTGTGAAATGGACTATTCTAGATACCTCATATTATTATATATTTTTATATGTGTGTTTATGTATATATTTTATATGTGTGTTTTTTTACCAAATAGTAAAACACTGTGCACATTTGCACAGTTTTCTCTTTTTAGTTAAGGGTTGGGGTGGTAGTCCATTATAGATGCACCATAATTTCTTAACTGATTTTCTCTTGATGGATATTTATGTTTCCAGTGTTGTTTATTTCATTAGTGTTGTAGTGAAGAGTCTTTTATATAATACCATTTTTTTCACAGCCAAGTTTATCTGTAGGAGAAATTTGTAGAGTTGGAACTTACTGGGTCAGAGGATATATGCATTTTAAACTTTGATAGATATTGCTAAATCAAGGGTGGCCTTCCAATTGTGCAGTTTTAGAGGGGAAAAAAACTACGTTTGAATAGATAGGCACAAATTTATAGAGATTAGAGAGCTGTTTATTTGGGTAGGGAGAAATCATTTTCAGCAGTTAGCATGAGAAAGCAAAACTTCAGAAGCTTCCATTTCACGACCTAGTGTGAACAGAGGGGCTGAGACGAGACCCTTTATTTGGCAAGGAGAATTTCAGCCTGTTCTCATCTGTGTATCTTGAAGAAAATGGAGTGTTTTTATTTTGGTACCGTTCTTTCAGCAGCTCCTTGGGACTCAGGGTTGAAGGGCGCCACAGCTGCTGAACGTTCTCTCTCATTTGTGTTGAGATGTCGTAAGGAATACCTTGAAAGTATTCAGGACCATATTGCTGTTGCCTCATTTCTCATTGACTGCGATACTCTTTCTGTTGCAGTCCTTTTTTCACTTAACCTGGACTGATTGAGCATCTATTATTTGTCAGTTCCTGTCCTAGATGCTAGGGACTATTTATACACTTAGTGATTTTGTGGTCTAAAAGACGACAGGCTGATATGCCTTTATTTTACAAGGGGCTAAAGGCGACAGTGGCCACTGAGAGTGCACAGAAACATTAGACAGATCCCGCCTGGACTCCGGGGTAGCATCAGGGAAGAGACTTCTTTGAAAAGTGACCCCCCTGCCCCAGGATCTGAATGATAAGGCACCGTTAACTTCCTCCTCCTCCAGGAGGAGGCATGTGCAGAGGAGAGGGCCGTGCGTCTGGAGGCTTGGATGGGAGAGAACTCGGAAAGTTCAGGGTGGAAGGATGGGGCGGTGGGGGTCTCAGAGCAGCTGTGCTGGCAGGAATGCTGGTGGCAGAGCAGACCCGGCTGGCCCAGCTGTGCCAAATAGGCTTGGTTTTCCTTCCAGCGGCCTCACTCTGAGAGGGTCCTGAGCCCCAGGAGGTGGTGGCAGGTGCTCCAGCCACCCGACCTGTCCCCCAATCCCCCGGCTCTGGAGGCCGTCTGCCCATCAGACCCCAGGGGCTCCTGCTCCACGTCTCCTCCTGGAACCTTCCTTTCCTCCCTGATCCTGGAGACCGAGAGGTTGCCCATCCCCCGAAGGTGATGGGGCTGCTCTCCAGCGAGTCTCTGTGCTGTTCCACAGGGCCAATTTATAACCTTCAGAAGTACTTTGCGAATTCCCAGGATGATACCCTACTGCAGGTGACATTCTGTGGCTTGTGCTTTTTACGCGCTCCTTGGCTTTTGAGCCTGGGCCGTGTTGCTGTGTGCAGCCCTTGTCTCCTTGTGCTGTGGAAACATCTTTACAACTGAAGTCCCACCAGAGCCCTGAGGGAGGATGGAATTGTCGAGAAACAAGGATTGACATCTGGTTTATGTTTACATCCTTCTGTTCTATTAACTGAGAAGGTATTTTTATTTCAGTGTTTGTGAAAACTTTCCACAAAAAAAGGGCATCCATTTTCTAGACTTATTAATAGAGCAGTCCAAAGGTTTTATTTTTAGTTTTGAAATAAGTCAAAGCAGGCTTCTGAGATAGGCACATTTTCCCTCATTTCCATCTCTTTTTTGCACCATTCCACGTTTTGCTGCTAAGACACCAACTTAAGCGCTTTTCAGCATAAGCTGACTGTCTCCATGTAGGTTATTTTTGAAAAATGTAAGCACTTGGGTTTTTCTGGGGTTTCCACTGGTACTTAAGTTTTGACATTTCTTTGAAAAGTATTTTAAATCTGTATATACATTTTTAGTAATTTATTTTTAAAATACAAATTTCCATGTTCTGGGTTTTCTGTTTTTGTAAACAGCAGAAGGTATTAGTCTATATTAAGTACTAATTTGCTCTAATATTTTCAGCTGTTTTTGGAATTACACTTGGCAAAAAAAGGAGACAAATGTCTGCAGTTGTGACAGTTTGTCTTTTTGTTCCTTTTAACTCCAGAATAAATAATTCTAGTGAATTTTTTTCTAGGCTTATAAGAACACAGGAATGATTCAAGTCATTGTAATAAGTAGTTAGGCAAAGTTGAAAGTCTTTTTTTTCAGAGATATGACCCTGTAAGAAACTGTTAATATTGCCTGTGAGCAACTGTGTAAAATTTCTTAACCACTCTTCCAGATTTTTTTAAGACAAAAGAACATGAACAACCAGACAAAAATAGTGTTCGTTATGCTCTTTATTTTTAATTACATAAGTAAAGCATCATTCTAGGAAGTTTAGAAAATGCATGTGGAAATTACTCTGGAAATTCCAGCATGCAGAGAAAACTGCTGTTACGGTTTGGTGTGTATCTTTCTAGACTGAGGGTTCTGGCTCAAGTTTGAGAAGTCAGGGGTTCTGTAACTTTGGATGGGAGAAACACTTGGCCTTTATTTTTACTAACCTCTCACTAAAAATTTAATAACATACAAGCAGCAGACCATGATAGTGTTAGGAGTACCTGTGCTTTTGTCACCAGTAGATATCAAAGATGTTTTCATATCATATTCCATGCAGTTAAAGAGATTTTTAAATATCACTCATGTTCATTACAACTCAAACTTAGTTGTCAGACTCACCTCCAGATCTGGATATTTAGTGGTTTACTAAAGAGGCACATATTACTCTTAACACCAGTTCTCGAAGTAAGTTAATCAATTTCTATATATTTTATTTTATTCATTTGAAAAAGTCCTTCTGAGGAGTGGTTCAGAGGGCCAAAGTCCATTATGCCATGCAACTCCAGATATAAGAACAGCTAACATTTGAGTGGCCACTGTGTCAGGGAAAGAGTTCAGGAAAGCCCTAAAACACAGGTGCAATAAAGAGAGACAGAATGACATGAAAAGTGAGTTTAAATTATTATATCAAATATTTTTTATGAACACATTAATATTTTCCAGATCCTGTGCAAACTGTACTGCAACTACAACTGGCAAATAATAGCCTAAAGGTTACCTTTGCTATTGGCATTTTAAATATCCTTCTAGAGTCTTCTTTACACAACTGTGTATATGTGTCTATGTTTTACTTATTGAATATTTATTTGTTTTTTTGGCCACGCTGGGTTTCAGTTGTGGCACATGGGATGTTCAGTCCTCATAGTAGCATGCAGGATCTTTAGTTGTAGCATGCGGGATCTAGTTCCCTGACCAAGGATCGAACCCAGGCCCCTTGCACTGGGAGCATGGAGTCTTAGCCACTGGACCACCAGAGAAATTCCTACATGTTGATTGAGATAAATGGGATCATATAGTATGTACTGTTGTAACTTGCCTTCTTTCCACACTGATGATACCGTAGATATCTTTCCATGTCAGTAAAAATATGTATCATCACTTTTCTTTAAAATGAAAATAACTTGTGTTTTCTAATTACAAAAGTAATAACTGTTTTGTGAAAAAAAATGTTTTTTAGAAAATACAGAAAGAGAAAACAGAAGGATTGTCCATAAAACTGCTGTCTACACATAGATAATGTTTTTACACTATCATTTTTAATGATCACCTGACATTTTATTGATGGCTCTACCTTGATTTAATTAGGGCTTTTTCCATTATTTCTGTGCTTTCATTTCTGTGTGTGGCTGTGTGCCGACCATTCTACTCTGTGCCTGTGTCTCTAGCTTGCATCTCTAACCTCTTTTTTTTGGCTTTTCTTAATTACTTTATTTTAATTGGAGGATAATTATTTTATAATATTGTGATGGTTTTAACCTCTTGAGCCCCGCATTTGATGGCCTCTTCAATCTTTCCCCTGGAGTTCCTCCTAGCCATCTCAACAAGTCCCAAATAGAACTCTTGCTTTTTCCCCTCCATCAACTCCACTTTAGTCACGACTGAGTGACTGAACACCAACAGCAATGGATCTGCTTCTCTTCTTTGTTTCTGTTTCATTAAATATCATCAGCATCCATCCAGTTACCAGTCTAAAATTCTAGATGTCCTAGATTCTCACCTTCCTCTAATCCACCAGCAAGTACTGTGTGCCTCCACATTCAAAATGTATCCCAGAACCAACCTTTTCTCACCACCTCCACTAAGACCTCAGTCCCCACCACCAGTCACTTCTCAGATGGATGCTCTAAGACTTCAGGTCACATATTGAACAGCTTTCTCACCCACACTCGGAAACAGCTACATCCTTCATAGGCCTTTTATTTTCTTTTACAGTGATACTTAATTCTAAGTGATTAAATTCTTCCACATACAAGTACTGGGTTCCTTGCTGCTCTGTGTTGAAGGATCTGCAGTTCATCAGGCTGTCATCCAGCCTTTCATCCCATGATGGAGTTAGGTGTCTGTGGTACCTGGGGCAGTGTGGTAGGCAAGCTGTAGGGTGACTGACACAGAGTGGCAACTTTTTTGCATGGAGCTCAAGTGTGGCTGGAGAGACAGACTTTAAATTCACTAGTTATTATGTAATTACAGTGGGTTCAGTGGAGGAGGGCTTTCCAGGTGGAGAAGAGTACGTGTAAAAGCCCCGAGTCTGGCCAGAGCTTCATCAACTGAGATACTTAAACAGGCTGCAGCAGAGCAGGAGTTGGGGGCTGAGATGCAGGCTGACAAGGTGGGTACAGGATTTTTGATGTTAATGTCATAATAGTAAGAATCTGTTGAAGGGTTAGGTTGTTTGGATTTTGATTTTATAATCAAAGTATTACAGCCACTTGATAACGGCATAACCTAGAGGTTATGGTGAAAACAACAGCCTAGCCCTCTCCCTTCCTGTTCCATGACCCAGAGATTTGATGCTGGCTTTTCATGGTGTCTCCTTTGAGTTTCTTTGGTTACTGTCAAAACTAAAGTGTATGTTTATGCATCTTTCTTGATTTGCCAATGTTGGGGAGTTCTGAAAGAAGACAGCTGACATCATCTCCCTTGTTGGCATTCATATTCAGAACAGTGGTTTCTGTTCCATCATCTTTAGTCCATAAAACACGTCCTCTCTATGGAAGGGGATATAATAACCCTGGATCAGTGTAAATGCTAAATGTTTGCCTTTGATAACTAAATTCCAGAATAAAGAGTTGATGTAATGATCACCTGAAATGGTGGCAAAATATTTGCTGTTGTATTTTCTGTTCTCTTTCATGTCAATATAGACTCATGGAATTTTACTTATTAAATGTTTTACTATGCAGCCAAAGTCACTATTCTTTCTTGATCAAATTATTCCGAATTTGGCCAATGAGATTCCCTTTATGCTGGCACCTGTGTCATCTTGGCATACCCTTATTAATTAGTCTTTGAGTGATTCTTTGCTTTCTGGGGTAAGACATTCCATCTCAATGTGTGCTTTTCCTACCCCAGAACTGGTTCCAGAAGTTCTGGATCCTTTCAGTGGGAAATGGTATTTAGAATCCAAGATTTTGGTGTCAGATGTGCACACTCTTACTGGGGTGCCATTGTATCTATGATTGTTCAGTGGACAAAGCTAGAAAACATACTGAAAAGCTTTCTTACCTCACAATACATAACAATATCTACAAAGGAAATTAACATTAGAGGGTTTGTCATTAAATTAACATTAGTGGGTTTGTCTTCAACTTTATTTTACCCTTGTATATCTTTTTCTTACACAAAAAAGTTAATTCCTAATTAACATTAAAGGTTACTTAATCTTGTAATATACATAAAATAATTATCAAATTATAATTTCATTAGTACTATGAAGATAATAATTATGAATGAAGTTTCAGATTTCTTCTTATCCTTAAGATATATCTCACCAGGGACATAAAATCAAGATATTGTGTTCAAAAACCACCTGGAGGATTTGCTTCTAGTAGTAGTGAAGTAGCTCATTTTGAACTACCCCCTGCCTCCTTGCAGATAACAGCTAACAACTCAAGACAAAAATAAAAAAAAAAAACAGTTGCTTTAAGGCACTAGAGAGTGACTGAAAACAGGCAGAAACTAGAGGGAAATCGATACTTGGAAGAAGGAAATTGCATTAGATGAAAACCAGCTATTTACCCACAGACAGTCCTCCTCAGTGCTGCTGCAGGGAAACAGAGACTTTGATAGAGGCCTAGACTTGAGGGTTAAGGAATAAGAGGAAAGAAGGCAGAAATTCTGGAAAGCAGATTAGCCACAGGCAGTGGAGAAGGTAGGCAAATTCTTCATAGAAACTATACCAAACTCCAGCTAAGGCAGAAGGAAAGGAAGACTAAAGATCTCTTAAAGAAAATTAGAGCTACCAAGGGAACATTTCATGCAAAGATGGGCACGATAAAAGACACGATATGGATGAACAGAAGCAGAAGATACTAAGAAGTGGCAAGAATATACAGAAGAACTACACAAAAAAGATCTTCATGACCCAGATAACCACGATGGTATGATCACTTAACTAGAGCCATATCCCCTGGAATGTGAAGTCTAGTGGGCCTTAGGAAGCATCAGTAAGAACAAAGCTGGTGAAGGTGATGGAATTCCAGTTGAGCTATTTCAAATCCTAAAAGATGATGCTGTGAAAGTGCTGCACTCAATATGCCAGCAAATTTGGAAAACTCAGTAATGGCCTTGGGGCTGGGAAAGGTCAGTTTTCACTCCAATCCCAAAGAAAGGCAATGCCAAAGAATGTTCAAACTACTGTACAGTTGAACTCATCTCACACGCTAGCAAAGTAATGCTCAAAATTCTCCAAGCTAGGCTTCAACAGTATGTGAACTGAGAACTTCCAGATGTTCAAGCTGGATTTAGAAAAGGCAGAGGAACCACAGATCAAATTGCGGACATCCGTTGGATCATGGAAAAAGCAAGAGAATTCAAGAAGAACATGTACTTCTGCTTCATTAACTACACTAAAGCCTTTCTGTGTGTGGATCACAACAAACTGGAAAATTCTTAAAGAGATGGTAGTACCAGACCACCTTACTTGCCTCCTGAGAAATCTGTATGCAGGTCAAGAAACAACAGGTAGAACTGGATATAGAACAATGGACTGGTTCCAACTTGGGAAAGGAAGCTGTATATTTTCACCCTGCTTATTTAACTTATATGCAGAGTACATCAGGAGAAATGTCAGGTTGGATGAAACACGAACTGTAATCAAGTTGCCAGGAGAAATAGCAATAACTTCAGATATGCAGATGACACCACCCTTATGGCAGAAGTGAAGAGGAACTAAAGAGCCTCTTGATGAAAGTGAAAGAGGAGAGTGAAAAAGCTGGCTTAAAACTCAACATTAAAAAAACAAAAGCCTATGGCATCCAGTCCCATCATTTCATGGCAAATAGATGGGGAAACAATGGAAGCAGTGACAAACTTTATTTTCTTGGGCTCCAAAATCACTGCAGATGGTGACTGCAGCCATGAAATTAAAAGATGCTTGCACCTTGGAAGAAATGCTATGATCAACCTAGACAGCATATTAAAAAGTAGAGATACTACTTTGCCGACAGAGGTCCGTCTGTGGTTTTCCCAGTATGAGTCTGGGAATGATCATGGCTCTCACATCCAAATCATGTATGGATGTGAGAGTTGGACCATAAAGAAAGCTGAGCACCAAAGAATTGATGCTTTTGAACTGTGGTGTTGGAGAAGACTCTTGGAAGTCCCTTGGACTGCAGGGAGGTCAAACCAGTCAATCCTAATGGAAATCAGTCCTCAACATTCATTGGAAGGACTAATGCTGTAGCTGAAATTCCAATACTTTGGCCACCTGATGCGAAGAACTGACTCATTGGAAAAGACTGATGCTGGGAAGGATTGGGGGCAGGAGGAGAAGGGGAAGACAGAGGATGAGATGGGTGGATGGCATCACCAACTCAATGGATATGAGTTTTAGCAAGCTTCGGGGTTTGTGATGGACAGGGAAGCCTGGCGTGCTGTAGTCTGTGGGGTTGCAAAGAGTTGGACACGACTTAGCAACTGAACTGAACACATTACCTCATTCCATACATGAAAACTAATTCAAGATTAATTATGGATCTAAATATAAAGCTTTTAGGAAAAAAGAGGAGAATGTCTTCACAATCTTGAGATAAAGATTTCTTAGCATACAGAAAGCAGTAATTATTAAAGGGGGAAATGGATACATTGGACTTCATTAAAACTTAAAACTTCTGCTTTTCCAAAGGTAAGATTAAGAAAATGAAAAGACAGAAGTCACTGAGAAATAGTTGACACAAGTTGTAAATAGGAACGTCATATATCTCACAAATGACTTATATCCAGAATATATAAAGAACTCTTACAACTCAATAATAAAAAAGACAGTCTATTTTTGAAACAGGAAAAGATTTTAGTAAGTACTTCATGAAGGAAGGCATCTGAATGATGATCAGTTTTCACATGAAAAAGTGCTAACATTAGTCATCAGAGAAATGCAAATTAAAGCCACAATAAAATACCACTACACGCCCACTGGAAGGGCCAAAACTGAAAACAGACAACACCAAATGTTGCTGAGGATATGGGGTGGGGCTTCCTGGAAACTGGTACCAGGGAACTTTCTGTGACCATGGTAACGTCTTTTATCTTGATAGGGGTTTGGCTTATACAGGTGCATTCACTTGACAGAATTCATAAGATGGTACACTTAAAGTTTGTCATTTCACTGGATGTAAATTTTACCTAAAAAAATGAAAACGAGTTTTCATCTCTAGCTAATGATACACATGCTAACTTGTTTAGAGATGAAGTGTACTGGTGAACTTTGAAATGCATCAAAAATAAGATGGATTGATGTGTGGATGAATCATGTCAATAATGGTAGAATCTGGGTGACATATATGTGGGTGTTCTTTGTACAGTTTGTTCAATTTTTCTGTATCAAATTTTTCTTCATAATGTGTTTGGGAAAAGTCACTTGGAATAATTCTTTTTTGTGTGGTTATGTTACTGTACTGACTTGATGTAGTTAGCTTTATTTGTTTTCAGTGTTGTGGTTTGCTTTTTTCTCTTTATTTGTAGAATATGTAAAGTATTTGATGATCCAACAGTCAAGCCTAATTTAATTGGGGAATTGCTCCTTTAGCAAATTTCTTCAGTTATGATTGTGGAATAACAGAGTTGTGATTGTCATAATGATTCTTTATGTGTGTGCTAAGTTGCTTCAGCTGTGTCTGACTCTTTGCGACCCTAAGGACTGTAGCCCACCAGGCTCCTCTGTCCATGGGGATCTTCAGACAGAAATTCTAGAGAGAATTACCATTTCCTCCTACATGATTCTTTGTATTAATAGCCTATATGCACACTTTATGTACATGTAAACAACGTGTGGGCATTATAATTCTGTTTTGTTATACTTATTCTGATCACATGTATTGAAATGAAATTTGGTATCTATTGAATCTAAAAAAAAAAAAAGCCAAGCCTCAAATGGTAACTAGACTTGTGATGGTGACCAGTTTGTATTGTATAACAGAAGTCAAATGCTGTATACCTGAAAGATACAATTTTTTAAAGGCAAAAAAATTTAATATGAAGAAGCTAAGCCCATATAATGCTCAGAAGTTATTAGTTTATTGCTTATCCTTCAACTGCTTCCTCTTGCAAAAAGATAAACCAATATATACATATATTTTTACTTATCCTTCTTATACAAAAAGGATATACTGTTCTGCATCTTGTTTTATTTGTTTTCACTTTCTCTGTCCTGGAGATCACTCCCTACCAGCGTTGATACCCTCCTTGCTTATAGTGGTATGGAGCTCTCCCTTTCACATTCTTCTTGTTTCTGCTGCACAGACTGTTGTGTGGATGAACCATGCTTTAGTCAAGCAGCTCTCTGTGGATGGACATTTGGGTACTTTTTAGTCTTTTCCTATTGTAAACAGTGACGCTCTGTTGTTTTGTATTTGTGACTAACCCATTTTTAACCTCTGAACTCCTGTCGTCTGTTTCTTTCTTGTTTGTAGATGTTTCTGTTCTGGTTTTATGGCTACATTATCTTCGAAAACATGAGAATATTTTGTGTCCTCTAGGGACAGAACTGATCTCTCTTGCATATTGCTGGGTCTCTTCCCCGAACCCTGGAGAGCTGTTCTTGTTGGGGACAGGAGGCCTGGGTGGCTGGGCCCCTGCGCCTGCTCGCTGGTGGAGTCACCCCTGTCCTGCAGGGTCCCTTCCCTTGGGGAGGGTGGTGATAGGAGTTTTATGGGGGCGGAAGGCCCAGCAGGGCAGGCTGACCTGCAGGCTTGGCTCTGGTGGGAAGCAGACAGATGCCATTGACAGAGGTGGGCTTTGGTTGGGCTACTGTCAGCCCCACCAGGAGCCTTGCAGGAAGGTTCCAGCCACAGACTTAGAAAAAACTGTCTGGTTTCTGGACTGTGGGAGGAAGTGGCACCTTGCACTCCACGTGTGTGACACTCACCAACTCCAGTGCCGTCACCATCACTTGGGAGCTGGCTGAAAATGCCCTGCGCCCAAACCTTCTGGATCAGAATCTGATGGTCAGCAACCTCCCAGGTGACTTGTCTGTCTGGGAGAGTATGAGGGCCACTGCTTTCCACAAGTCTGGTCTGCTCTGATCTGAGCGTTTTGGAGAGTTTTAACAGGGGCTCCCCTCTCCTTTGTAGCTTCCTTGACAAACATTTACTCTGTTAGTCCACACACTATTTCCAGCATCTGGAAATTTGTGAAGCATATCTGATCTGTTCAGATGTCTCCTCCTGCTATCATTTCTGTCGTCTGTTGGAGGATTCTTTCTCTTTATACATCTGAACTTTGTTTCTTTGAGATTTGGAAGGCTAAGGGCACATGCATGTATACAGTTGGTCATCTGGTGAAGGATTTAAGCAAGGAACTGGCTGTAACATGGGGAGCTTTATCAGAGGCAGTGAGGACAGAAGTCAGAATGGATGGGTAGGAGGTGAGGGAATGGCGGCTGGATATACACAGTTCTTTCTGAGAAGTTTTGTTGTGATAAAGACCAGCAAAATAAGGGTGAATGGGGTCAGTGTCAGTTGTGGGGTTGTAGAGGGTCTTTTTCAGGTAGATGGATCTGAGAACACGTTTGCATGAGGAGGTGGAGATGGAGCTGATGGCATCTTGGACGAGCAGAGTCCTTGCTTGACGAGAGGCCACAGAAGGGCAGGCTCCAGGTAGGCACTTCCTCTTTGAAAAAGACAGGGAGGGCTGAAGGTGCATAGATCCTTTGTAAAAGCTCAGGAGTCTAGTGAGAAGTAGAGCTCAAATAGAAGCTGATGAATTTACGGGATAGCTGCAGCAAAGGACCTCGAAGTGGGCAGCTTCCACCAACAGCAGGACATTCTGGCACAGTGCCAGAGGCCAGAGGTCTGAAATCAAGCTGTTGCGTGGTTCCGCTCCCTCTGGAGACTAGCAGAGGATTCTTTCATGCCTCTTCTGATGGCTAGTTGTTGTTATTAATTCACTCAGTCGTATCCGACTCTTTGCAACCCCATGGACTGCAGCACACCAGGATTCCCTGTCCATCGAGTCGGTGATGCCATCCAACCCCCTCATCCTCATTCGTCCCCTTCTCCTCCTGTCTTCAATCTTTCCCAGCATCAGTCTTTTCCCGTGAGTCATTTCTTCCCATCAGGTGGCCAAAGTATTGGAGTTTCAGCTTCAGCTTCAGCATCAGTCCTTCCAGTGAATATTCAGGATTGATTTCTTTTAGGATTGACTGGTTTGACCTCCCTGCAGTCCAAGGGACTCTCAAGAGTCTTCTCCAACACCACAGTTCAAAAGCATCAATTCTTCGGCACTCAGCTTTCTTTATGGTCCAACTCTCGCATCCATACATGACTCCTGGAAAAACCATAGCTTTCACTAGATGGACCTTTGTTGACAAAGTAATGTCTCTACTTTTTAATATGCTGTCTAGGTTGATCATAGCACTTCTTCCAAGGTGCAAGCATCTTTGAATTTCTTGGAGCCCAAGAAAATAAAACTCTGTCACTGTTTGTACTGTCAGTGACCCCAGTATCCATATGAGTCAGTCCTTCCCCTCCCTTGAGGCTGTGCACCTGCTGACTTGGGCCTTCCCTGAATGCCCTGTTTTTTCCAAACGGTAGCTTTCATCCTTTTCTGATAGAATGTTTATCTAACCATCTGTTGTTCCTGCTGGAACAGAACTGTCCAGGGTGGGGTTATTTGCTGTGTTCACTGAGGTGGCTTACTTATGGTTACTTTGACTGCTCATTTGTGTCGGGCTTTATGCGACCCCATGGACTGTAGCCCGCCAGGCTCCTCTGTCCATGAGGTCCTCCAGGCAAGAATACTGAAGTGGGTCGCCATTTCCTTCTCCAGGGGATCTTCCCAACCCACGGATACAACCCACATCTCCTGCATTGCTAGGTGGGTTCTTAGCACTAGTGCCACCTGGGAAGGCCAAAGTCACTCAGTCGTGTCCAACTCTTTGTGACCCCATGGACTATCCAGTCCATCAAATTCTCCAGGCCAGAATACTGGAGTGGCTAGCTGTTCCCTTCTCCAGCAGATTTTCCTGAACCAGGGATCGAACCCAGGTCTCCCACATTGCAGGCGGATTCTTGACTGTCTGAGCCACCAGAGAAACCCAAGAATACTGGAGTAGGTAGACTATCCCTTCTCCAGCAGATATTCCCGACCCAGGAATTGAACTGGGGTCTCCTGCACTGCAGGCAGTTTCTTGACCAACTGAGCTACCAGGGGATGGTGTGTGGTGTCCTCGGCTCCTGCGAGGTCTTGGCTGAATGTGTGCTGGGTCTCTCTGCGTGCTGTTGGGGGCCTGGGGCTCAGATGTCTCTCCACCCTCACTCCTGACTGTGAGCCAGCGGCTGTCTCCTCCATGTCTCCAGGCTGACCGGGCCCCCTGAACTGCAGAATGGCGCATCCAGCACTGACTTGCCATCTCTTCTAGGCTTCCAGAAGGCTTCTCCAGCTGAACCTGTTCGAGCCTGAGCTCCCGGTCCCTCAGGCCTGGCCTTTGCCTGGCCTCCCCTTCCCAGTAAATAATAACTCCGTCTTCCTGGTGGTCAGCTCAGCAAGCCAGTACTAGAGCCCTGACCTGCTCACTCCTCAGCTCTGCTCCTGCCATCCTCCTCCAGCCTCCCATCCACTGCATCCCCCCTGGCCCCTCCAGCTCCCACCCTGCTTGGGGGCTGCCTCAGCCTGGCTCCTCCCTCTGTCGGGAACATTCTTCCCCCAGGAATTCCACAGCTCCCTTTCGGGTCTCCTTCAGGTCGGCTCAATCAGCTCCTTCCCAGCACTGCCCTTCCTGAAGCTGGACGCCTGCTTCCACCCGGCCACTTTCTCTTGCCTTACCCTTCCCTTCTCAGCATCTCCTGTATGCTGTTTGACTCAGTCTCTCCCTGCCTCTCCCCTGGGGTATCTCTAGGGCCTAGAATCATGCATACATACTGGGTGGATGGGCAGTGGGACCTTGCCCTTAGATTTTGTCTTATACTCAGAGGGGCAGCGTAGAATAGAACCTGCTCAGCTACTGACTCAGTAGCTTCTCTGTGTCCAAGTACACCAATATTCTTTATGGTTTAATCAATTCTGCAATCTGGAGCAGAAAGTGCACACAAAGGGCAGATGTGTGGAGTTGGAGGTTTTTTTGGGGGGGGCCAGAGGTTGTTCTTTTTTTAAACTGATTTGGCTACCTCGGGTCTTAGTTGCAGAACCCAGGATTTCTCCCTGCAGCACATGGACTTTCTAGTTGGGGCATGCGAGCTCAGTACTTGTGGCACGTGGGCTTAGTCGACGCAAGGCCTGCGGGATCTTAGGTCCACGACCAGGGTTCGAACCTGCATCATCCCTTGCCTTCCAAGGCGGATTCTTAGCCACTGGCCCACCAGAGAAGTCCTTGGAGTTAAGAGTTTAAGACACTTTTGGAGGATTTGCAATTAGCCCAAAACACAGTATATATTGATGAAAATCTAAATTGCACCCACACTAGTCCCCTGCTTTTTTGTTTGCTTTTCGGGCCATGGCACACAACTACCAGGATCTCAGTTCACTGACCACAGAGTGAACCCAGGCCCATGGCGGTGAAGGTGTGGAGTCCAGATTGCCAGGGAATTCCCAAGTCCTCCATTTTTTAAACAGAAAGGCATGACTTGTTTCATCGTGCTTTACTTTGTTAGTAGTGTTTCACAGGTCATACATTTTTTACAAACTGAAGACTTGTGCAACCATTTGTCATACAGGTCTGTTGGTGCCCTTTTCCCAGCAGTGTTTGCTGACTTTGTGTCTCTGTGTTACATTATGGTAATTCTCGCAGTATTTCAGGCTTTTTCATTATTACTGTATCTATTATGCTGACCTCTGATCAGTCATCTTTGATGTTACTACTACATGGCTCAGATGACGATTAGCATTTTTTAGTAATAAAGTGTTTTTAAGTAAAATCTGCACATTTTTTTGGATGTAATGCTCTTGTACAACTTGATAGACTGCAGTCTAGTGTAAACATAAGTTTTATATGCACTGGGAAATGACAAAAACTTGTGTGACTCGCTTGATTGTAATACTTGCGCCTTTTTTGGTGGTTTGGAACTAAACTTGCAGTCTCTCTGAGGTATATCTGTACATCCTTTACGAGTGTATGATTTAACAGCACGATTTCCCAGGGCAGCTTTGCAAAACAGGAGAAAGGAATTTTAAAGGCTGTCAGGTGCCTTTGCCATCTGTGGCTTCATATTTGGGTAACAATATTTGTGTTTTGCCAACAGATGTGGAGCTTAAAGTACTCAGGAAAGTGGCCTTTGAAGAGGCAGATCCTGCTCCCGCCCCCAGCTGCTGGGCCTGGGGGCCTGACTGCCCCCTCCCTTGGGCCCCGAGCGACCCCTACAGACATCTGGTGCAGGGTCTGGCATGTTGCTTTTCCCAGCGGGTCATGAACTTCTAGAGCAGGGACCCCACGTGACTTCTTGGGGCTTTCCCCTGCAGAGTCCAGCACCCAGCATGAGTGACCAATGGCACCCTTCCTGGGTCTCCTGGGAGCCATAAGGGGCTGGCTTTCTGACTCACCATGCAGCTTTGGGGCACATGTGTGTGCATGCCCACTCCCTGGACCTGGTGTCCCAGCTCACTCTGTGGGCTTGGGCCGCTTCTTTACCTGCCCAGTGGCTCTGGTTTGGGAGGGCAGAATGCTCTGGCTAATTGATCTTTCTGAGTCTCAGCAGTTCAAACCTCTGTTTTGTTTTTGTCCTGGATGGATTACACCCACTACTACAAAGAAAAGAAAAGGAATCTGGTATTGTAGGAGGTGGTATGTGGTGTCATTAATTGTTTGATTTTTAAGCTTGTTTTTATTTTGTAGTGAGTTCTTTGAATAAGTAATTCCGAAAGCTTATCACATAGAAGGCATATGTGTTATCCTTAGTACATTCTGAATTGTCTGAATTTATTTTTTTCTCTTGAGTTCACTTATACACAATTCAAAGGCTACCTTTTTAGCCTACAGAAATAGGAAGAAAGAAGCTCAGAATTAATTGCGTTTTTCAGTAGCTTGAGTCATAGTGATTCTGATAACTTGGTGAAAACCTGTATAGCAAGTAAACTTCACATATGATTTATCATGAATACTTTTTGTTTGTTTACTTCTAAGTACTTGATACCTTTTTGTGTTAAAAGTATCTCCTACTCTTTGAATCTTGGGTTTGAAGCAGGTGAATCCTAGCTTCTACTTAAGAAAGCCTAAAGATTGAATTGGAGGCTTGTGGTGTCCTCTTGTGTGCCCTGAAGTCTAGAGGCAGGCTGTCCATGGCTACTGTTGTGGCTCCATAAGTATTTGGGATCCAAGGCCCCTCAGTCTTTTTCTTCCATCACTCTGTGCACGTGACTTCCACCCTCAATTTTGCCTGTGGTCACAAGATGACAGTTGCAGCTCTAGCTATTGCATCTTGCTTTCCAGGGAAGGAGGAGGAAGGCATGGGGGAAAGGAAGATGGAATTTGCTGGCACACCCTCAGCCCCATTCAGTAGTTTCCATTTTCATCTCTGTGTCCCTCTTTTTTTTTTATTTTCTGAGGAAGAATCAGTAGTTCCAGTAACAGTCATTTCTTTCTCACTCATGGGTTTGGGTGGAATTCAGATCTGTTCCTAAGCCTGTTCCACAGCCCAAGAGGGAGAAGCAACTGCCAGGGATGGTCTCTTCTTAAACCCATATCAGGAGCCCAGGAGGAGTGAATGTACACACAAAGGCCTTTTAACATCTCTTCCTAATCAATATTGTGAAAATGACTATACTACCCAAAGCAGTCTACAAATTTAATGCAATCCCAGCAAACTACCAATAGTATTTTTCACAGAGCTAGAACAAAAAACAAAAATCACAATTCATATGAAACCCAAAACACCCCAAATAGCCAAAGCAATCTTGAGAAAGATTGGAGCTGGAGGAATTAACCTTCCTAACTTCATACTATACTACAAGGCTACAGTCATGGAGAGAGTATGGTAATGGCACAAAAAGAGAACTATAGACCCAGTGGAACAAGATAGAAAGCCCAGAGATACACCCACACACCTATGAACACCTTATGTTTGACAAGGGAGGCAAGAATATACAATGGAAAAAAGACAGTCTCTCCAATAAGTCGTGCTGGGAAAATTGGACAGCCACATGTAAAAGAATGAAACTGGAACCAACTTCCTAATAACCTTTTACAAAAATAAACTCAAGATGGATTAAAAACTTAAATGTAAGGGCAGAAACTATAAAGCTCGTAGAGGAAAACATAGGCAGTACACTCTGACAGAAGTACAGCAAGATCCTCTTTGACCCACCTCCTAGAGTAATGGAAATAAAAACAAAAACAAATGGGACCTGATTAAACTTAAAACCTCTTGCACAACAAAACTGTAAGCAAGGTAAAAAGACAACCCTCAGAATGTGAGAAAATAATAGCAAATGAAACAGCTGACAAAGGATTAACATCCAAAATATATAAGCAGTTCATACAGCTCAATATCAGAAAAACAAGCCAATCAAAATATGGGCATAAGAAGGACTTCCCTCATGGCCCAGTGGCTGAGACTCCATGCTCCAATGCAGGGGGTCTGGGTTCAATACCTGGTTAGGAAAAAGTATGAAAGTGTTAGTCACTCAGTCATGTCTGACTCCTTGCGACCCCATGGACTAAAGCCCACAAGACTGCTATGTCCATGGAATTCTCCAGGCAAGAATTCTGGAGTGGGTTGCCATTTCCTTCTCCAGGGGCTCTTCCCAACTCAGGAATTAAACCCAGGTCTCCTGCATTGTAGGCAATTTCAGGGAACTAGAACCCATATGCTACAACTAAGATCCTGTGCAGACAAATAAATTTTGTTTAAATGGGCAGAAGACTTAAACAGACATTTCTCCAAAGAAGACATACAGATAGCCAGTAAACACATGAAAAGATAATCAACATCTCCAATAGAGAAATACAGATTGAAACTACAATGAGGTATCACCTCATACCAGTCAGAATGGCCATCATCCAGAAATGTGTACAAACAATAAATGCTGGAGAGGAAGTGGAGAAAAGGTAACCCTCTTGCACTTTTCGTGGGAATGTAAATCGATACAGCCACTATAGAGAACAGTATGGAGAGTCCTTAAAAAAAACTAGGAATAAAACTAACATATGACCCAGCAATCCCACCACTGGGCATATACCCTGAGAAAACCATAATTGAAAAAGACACATGTACCCCAGTGTTCGTCACAGCACTATTTACAATAGCCAGGACTCAGAAGCAACCTAGATGTCCATTGACTGATGAGTGGATAAAGAAGCTGTGGTACATATATACAGTGAGTACTATCACTCAGCCATGAGAAATAAGGCATTTGAGTCAGTTCTGGCCGATGAAGTCGATGAACCTAGAGCCTGAAGTATGTCAAAAAGAGAAAGACAGAGTCTGTATACATTAATGTATATATATGAAGTCTAGAAAAATGGTGCTAATGAACATATCTGCAATGGAGGAATAGAGATGCAGACATAGAGAACAGACTTGTGAACACAGTGGAAGAAGGAGAGAGTGGGACGAATGGAGAAAGTGTCACCATATATACACTACTGTGTGTAAAATAGATAGCTGGTGAGAAGTTGCTGTATGACACAGGGAGCCCCGCCTGACACTCTGAGATGACCTTGAGAGGAAGGAAGCTCAAGAGAGTGGGATATGTATTATCACGGCTGGTTTACTCCCAACACAACCTTGTGATTTGCCTCCAAGTAACAAAGAAAAATGAAGTCTCCGCTTCCTGAGTCCTGTCAGTGAAGCCAAGTGTGTGTGAGCATGTGCAGAGCCCATCGGCAGGGAGGTCTGCTCTGCCCACAGTCCACTGGGTGAGAGCAGGAGATTGAAACAGGCAACATGTTCTGCTATGTTCTCTTCTCTACCATGATGCCGTCCCAGCTCTGCAAGAAGCAGGGAGATAGCTTTCCTTAGCAGAGCACAGGGTCCTGTAAGGAGGGCAGACAGAGAACCTGGGTGTTGGGGGCCAGCTGGCAGTACCTGCTACAGGGGACAGATAATTCCTTTCCCTTGGTCTTCTGAAGCTCAGGGGTGACTCTGAGACCCAGCCTTGGCCAAACCCATTCTGCCCTCCAGGACTCTGACTTTTTGAATCTCAGTTACCTGACCAGGGATTAAACCTGGGCCCTCAGCAGTGAAAGCCTGGGGTCCTAAGCCCTGGACCACCAAGGACCTTGCTGAGTGGCCTGTTGTCTTTGAAGAGACTTGGACTCTCGAAAGACAGTGAGAAAGAAGTCACGGTAACAGTCCGTGCAGCAGGAAGGCAGTGACTGATGTCTGATGATAGAGTCATGGTGCTGCCCATGGTGGAGATCCCAACCAGGTGGTCCCCACAATAACACCTGGGCTGTGTTTTCAGTCAGGCAGCTGCTGCAGGGGGCTGAGTTTACTAATCTTCTCTCTTATTTCCAGCTTCTGCTGCAGAACTCATTTAAGACTGGAACTAGCTAGAGGTGGTTTCTGTTGCTTGCAACCGGGACCTTCATGCTTTCACTGTTTTATCTTGAGTAGGTGAAATCCCGGCTCATTCACCTACTGGCTCTCAGGTCCCGTTTTCGTCCTTGAGCCTCAGCGTTTATTTAAATGCTGCTTTTGTGACGACAGCTGAGCCTTCACTGATATTGGATGCAAAGAAGTGACTGGGAAAGCATCCTGCTGCTGCTAAGTCTCCTTAGTCGTGTCCGATTCTATGCAACTATATAGACAGCAGCCCACCAGGCTCCTCTGTCTCTGGGATTCTCCAGGCAAGAACACTGGAGTGGGTTGCTATTGCCTTCTCTGGGGAAAGCATCCTGGCCTGAGCTTTTCGATGGACTGTATCATTTGGGCAGTGGGTTAACAACCTGGGAGTACTATGAATAGCTCAACGGGCCCCTCTGGGCAGGGAGTGAGAAAGGACTGGAAGCCCTGCGGGGGCCCACTGTGAGCAGGGCTCTTGGCAGACCCTGGCCTCTGGCAAAGCACAGCGGTACTTGACAACCAGAGGCTGTTTTCTGAACGGAGGAATGGGGGCAGTGCAATTTCTTGGGATCCTGGCAAGTTAAAAGTCTTTTGGAGAAAACAATTAAGCCATAGCTCACCCTCCAGTGAATCGTCTTGGGTTAATGCCTCCCACTGGGCAGTGGGAGCAGTGATCGTCCTGAGTGCCCTGGGACCAACTGTTAAATTTCCTTTTCATTCTAGACTTGAGTGCAATGGTTCTTATTGCTAACTTAGTACCAGTCCCCACCCATTAACTAAAACTATGAACAGGAAACTCTTACAGAAGAGAGGCAGGTGGCCAACCAAGATAGGAAAAGAGTTCTGCCTCGGTGATAATCAGAGACATGCATTGAAACAAGCACGCTGCCATTTTTACCTACCAGATTCGTAAAGATTCAAAGGTAGAAAGAAAAGACCTAGTGCCAGCGAATGTTGGGCTTGGCTCCACTCCGTTGCTGTCAGCCCACATCCCAGGTTGGCCTGCACATGCGGTCAGGTGCATGCCTTGCCTCTGGACATACTTGGATCCACTATCGAGCGGGCAGCCCACGCACATGGTTCACAACTCAAAAAGTGGGAGCTCTCTGGTGATGCTTGGTCTTTCAGTGTCTCTGCCACTGCCTGGGCCCCTTTGCAGGGAATGGCTGTCTCCAGGGGCTTCTTTATGTCCTTTGAGGTGTTTTGTACACAGACAACGTACTTTTAAACCTATGGTGATTTCCCTGCACCTGCTCAGGTCATGATAGCTAAGGTGTATTTTTGCCCATTTTGTCTACATTCCTAAGTTCCTAGCAAGAAGCTGTGGTTTGCTTTCCATCAACCACTGCAGCATCCATATTTGTCTCCTTTTTCCTTCTAGTGTTATTATTTTGTTCCTTCTTTCTTTTTTCCTTAGTAACCTTCTGTGGGTTTTACTGGTCTTTGAAAAATTGAACTCAAGGGCTTTGTTGTCCTGTTTGACTTGTATATCTGCTTTCTAGTCCATCGAGTGGTGTAAAACTTTATTATGTCTTCTACTTTCTTGCAGTACAGTCTCTGGTTTTCTTTTTCTTGCTTCTTAAGTCTAAACTTAGCTCATTGGTTTTCAGCTTTTCAAATGTAATCATTTAAAGCTAATCCTCAGCTGCATTGAGCCAGTTTCAGTGTATTGCATCTCCACTGAAAGTCAGCTTGAAGGATTTTTTAAAATAATTTCCTCTTATGATTTCTCTTTGACCCGCAAATCATTTAGAAATGTGTGTTTTTTTTTTAATTTCCAAGTACATGGCTTTGTGGGTTTTTTCCTAGTTACTATTTTTAAAAATCCAGTTCCAGCTAAATGGCACCATGCTCCAAGACTGTGATCTCTGGGGCATCAGCCTCATGGCTTGTGGAGAAGTGCAGGACCCGATGTGCATGGGCTGTTGGTGGTGAACAGAAGCCAGAGGAAGCTCATCTCCTTCATTTTGTCCATTATGAAAGTGTCTTCTCTTCGTACTCTTGTTCTGCTTCCATTCACTACTGGGGAACGTGTGTCACAAAGTCCCATTTGCTCATTTTACCTTTGTTATATAAGACCAAATTTTCAGTTTTAGAAACTATTTTGTCTTCCTGGTAAATCGAGCTCTTTGGTATTAAGAAGTGAACCTCTTGGTAATTAGTAGTGCTTTTGCTGTGACTGTTGCTTCATCTGATAGTAATGGTGCTATGCCACCTGTGTTTTTGGTCAGCACAGCTGCTTTGAATTTTCCTCCTTTCTGTGTCTTTATGGATTAGATGTAGCTCATGAAAATGGCAAATACCTGAATTAAAAAAAATCATTCTGTTACATCCATTAACATCTGTTTAATTACTGATGCATTTAGATTTGTCTATACCATTTTATTTTGTACATTCTGTTTTTCCCACATTTACTGTTTTTTTTTTCCTCCTTTCTTGCCTTCCGCTGGATTAAGTTGGTTTTTTAAAATCATCTTAAGATACACATAACATAAAATTTACCATCTTATCCATTTTTAAACCGCTGTACCACCATCTCTTGGAATGAGTTTTAATTGGTGTCATGCAGTGTACGTAGTGCCACACTCTGCTTTTTCATTTAACAATAGAACATAAGCATCTCCATTGTTATGAACTAAAGTGTGTGTATCCCCCCAGATTCGTATGTTGATGCCCTAACCCTCAATGGGAGAATGTTTGGAGGGGGGCCTTTGGGAGGTGACTAGGATTAGATGAGGTCATGAGGCTGGGACCCATGGGGATCAGTGCCTTTATAAGACAAGACACCATAGAGCCCCCTCTGCCATTTGCCATGAGTCAGACACAGTGAGAAAGCAGCCATCTGCAAGTCAGGAAAAGGGCCCTCAGCAAGGAATCTCCCAGCACCTTGATCTTGGACTTCTGCATCCAGAACTGTGAGCAATAAATTTCTGTTGTTTAAGCCACTCAGTCTATGGTATTTCACATGGCAGCCTGAGCTGAGACACTTGTTAAGATAAACAGGGAATATCCCTTGCAAGCTCACTTAGATTTCATCACAAATGTAGCGAATCGTCTCTCTTGGCTCCCTGCCCCTTACCTGTGGACACTTTGCTGTTTCTCCATGTGAGGCTTTCCGCAAGAGTAGTTTCTGTTTGTAAGCTTCACGTCCTCCTTGGTCAGCTCCTGGGATCATATCTATGCTCAGTCCTTTCACTCCACACACACACACACAAACTAGGGGCGGGGGGAGGGTTCCAGATCAGCTGTTGTCCGCCTGCCTGACCAGGAGCCACTCCTGGAATCTGCAGCTGCCCACGTTGGGCTGGTCCTTAACCCATGCTCTGAAGGTGAGAACATACCAGGCTCAGCATGTATCTTAGTAGCCTCTCCATGGGTCGTGAAAATCTGCATTTCCTTCTGGCAGCTCTTTGCTGGCAGAAAGGGAAGTTCAACCAGGTCATGCTGTTCAGCTCTCATCTCTTCATCCCCTCCTGCTTCCCTGGGCTCTGCAGCCTTCTCTCCCAGCATCCTAGGTGATGATTCAGTTGTCTGTTGCTGCCTGTGTCTCCTATCAGGTGAAGCCACTGAGGGCGGGGGCTGCATCTTCTCACTCACCACAGCCTCCCCTGGCATCCTTGGGGTGCTGCACGTTCCTCTTGTCTGTGAGTGACCTTCGTAGGTCGTCAGAGCTCTGGGAAGAAGGCAGTTATCAGCAAGGTGTGTAGCTCTTTGTTTTACCCCTTGAGCTGAGACATTTCAGTACAAGATTTTTCTGCATTCTTATATGTACAGAGTCATTGTACCTCAAGCCTTCAGGTGCATGTGAAACATTGGAACTTGAAACAGCTCGGGGAGGCTTCATTGGAACTTGAAACAGCTCGGGGAGGCTTAAGTGCCCTGGAGTTCTTATCCCACCAAAGACCCATTTCAGAGGTGTGGTTCTCTTAGCCGCACCAACTTGGTTGTGGGGAGCTGTGTGTTCAAGCAGAGTAGTCTCTGTGAGTGTAGCCAAGTCTGAGCACGTTTCTGGGAAAGGATCTGAAGTGGAATTGGGTGTTATCAACACACATCTGCCTCTGTTAGCTCCAGTAAGCTCTCATCTTTCAGAAGGGGGTCCCACGAACCCTATAAGCATTTTCAGAGATCTAAAATTGGCTGAACAAGTTCTCCGGCACCCGACTGCTGTCCCATCCCCTCCTGCCTCAATGGCAGTCAACCTCAGGTCACCATCAGCTCAGTCCACAGATGAACCTTGGGATTTCAGCTGACATCCCGTTAGGTGGCGAGAGAGAGCACTGAAAATGAGCATGAACGTAATCAAACTTGTTTTTCCTTGAGAGAAAGGCTCACGGGCGGGGGGGGGGGGGGGGGAGAAAGGCTCACAGTGTATGTATGTGAGAGAGAGAGAGAGGCTCACAGGGTGTGTGTGAGAGAGAGAAAGGCTTACAGGGTGTGTGTGTGTATGTGAGAGAGAAAGGCTTACAGGGTGTGTGTGTGTAAGAGAGAAAGGCTCACAAGGTGTGTGGGTGTGTGTGAGAGAAAGAAAGGGTCACAGGGTGTGTGCGATTGTGTGTAAGGCTCACAGGGTGTGTGTGTGCACTCATCACATTTTACCATGTGTGCTCAAAGGGTGCATGCATTGTGTGTGTGTAAGGCTCACAGGCTGTGTGTGTGTAAGGCTCACAGGGTGCATGTATGTGTGGGGGGGGCTTACAGGGTGCACGTGTGTGTGTGTGTGTGTGTATGTATGTATGTATGTATGCATTCAGCAGATTTGACCACGCAAGGCACTTAGGATCCTGGCCCTTTTTTCCCCCTTTCGTTCTCCTCAGCCCACTGCCCGCCCTCCCACCCCCTACCCCAGAAAGAACAACTAGAAGGTGGGCAGGTGAGACCCCGGGTCATCTGGTCTCTGTCACCGTCTGGGAATGGGCCTTGCCAGCTTTACTCCGCCCTTTCTCTTTCCCACCTCTCTGCCCTTGCCTCCCGGCCGCCCCGGCCTGATTCAAGCCTTCCAGCTCTCCCTCATGTCTCTCCTGGTTCCGCAGGGTCTAGTGTCAGACCTCACCCAGCTGCTGGACCCCCAGAGCGGGGCCCCATCCTCCACTGGTGTCACGGCCCCTCACCCGACTCCTGCTTCTTTCAGCCTTGTGCCTTCCAGCCATGAAGAGCTGCACTCAGCCGCCTGGCCTTTGTCCGAGCTCTCCTGCTGCACCTCCTCCTCTGCCAGGTGCTTGAAGACATGAAGACCTGCCCCCTTGGGGTCAAATCTCTCCTCTTGAGCTGCAGCTTCCTGCAGGTCCCTCCCCACCGGAGGACAGTGTTGGCTGTCCCACCTCACACACCCCGGGCAGGAAGAGGAGCAGAAGCATGTCTCCTATGGTCATGAGCCAGTCTATGAGGAACACGGGCTGTGATGCTCAAACTCCTCAAGTCCCCATGGTGAGCCTCCTCACCCTCAGACACCCCCCTCTATCGAGAACTTGGTGCCAGGCTCATAGGCTTTGTCTGGCTGTTCCCGACCATCTCATCCCACAGGTAACTTAAGCAGGCATATAGTGGGCTTCCTGATGGCTCAGACAGTAAAGAAGCTGCCTTCAGTGCAGGAGACCTGGGTTCGATCCCTGGGTCGGGAAGATCCCCTGGAGGAGGGCATGGCAACACACTCCAGTATTCTGGCCTGGAGAATTCCATGGACAGAGGAGCCTGGTGGGCTATAGTCCATGGGGCCGCAAAGAGTCGGCTGTGAGACTGTGAGTTAACAGTAACAGAGGGCCCTCCTGGTGCTTGGCTCTCAACTTTTGATCATCGCAGCCCCAGTGACCTCAGCCACCCATTACCAAGGTCACAGCCTGGACTTCGTCACTGGAAACTGCCCTACCCTTGGAGTGCTAGCACACAGCTCCCCTGGTGACAAAGACTTCCTAGAATCTGTCAGTTTTCTCTCCTTTCATGAATCCTGCCCATCACTGTACAAACGTGTTTTCCAATTTCCCAGCTTCACCAAGTACTCCCACCTTAGCTCCAGCCCAGTTCTCTATTCCCTCTTTGCCTAAGCCTTTCGATGTCTACTGAATATTCCCCTTTCCCACCTCCCAGTTTTGCTCTTCCCCTAGTGGATGTTTGCCTTACCTGGGCCAGTGAGGATTTCTCCCAACAGGCTTGTTCCTTCCTAGAATCCCCTCCCTGCTTCTCTTCAGGGGTCCCACCAGCACCCTCTCCTGGTGCAGAATCACTGGCTTCGTTTGGTTTTCTTCACATCTGAGCTACTCCATCTTAGGAGTTTGATGAGAGACTCTGACTGGAGTCACTGAAAATGCTCTATGCTGCTTTTTCATAGTTGCCCTTTCAGCTTGAACCGCAGTCGGTACACTACATCTGAAGGTCAAATCTGGCCCACCGCCTGTTTTTGTAAAGAAAATTTTCTTGCAGCCCAGCCCTCCTCCTTCCCGTATACATTGTCTGAGGTTACTCTCCCACTTCACTGGCAAGTTGAGTGCTTGTGACTAAGCCCATGCCTCCTGTAAAGCAGAAAATGCTTGCTGTGTGGCCGTTGGCAGAGAAAAATGCCCTAAGCCCTGCACAGAGGTATGGCTATGTGTCACTGGCTGGCTCATCAGACCCACCCACCCCAAGGGAGCAGGGCTAGCTCACCGGCCACAGTGGCTGCTGTGCTGTGGCCAGTGCTGCCCCCTGCAGGGTGGCAGACATGGTGCTAGTTGCCCTGTGTCACCTTGGCAGCAGAATTTGGAATGTTGCTTCCAGCTAACTAGATCCAAACCTGTTTTTCCAGCCCTCTGGCCCACCTAATAGACTTTCATTCCCCCCAGTTTTTGTTACTGGGGTAAAATACACTTGAAAAAAATTACTGTTGAAGTTTAAAGAAATAAAGAGAAGTTGCTCAGTCGTGCCCGACTCTTTGTGACCCCATGGACTGTAGCCCACCAGGCCCCTCTGTCCATGGAATTTTTCAAGCAAGAGTGCTGGAGTGGGTGGCCATTTCCTTTTCCAGGGAATCTTCCCGACCCAGGGATCGAACCTGGGTCTCCTGCATTGCAGGCAGATGCTTTACCATCTGAGCCACCATGGAAGCCCCCATTTAAGTGTACAGTTTCCGTGATATTAAGTATATTCATACTGTACAAACATTACCACCTTCCATCTTCCAGGAGCTGTTTAATCCACTCCTGTTGTGCATAAATCAGCTCGAGTTGGTCTCTGTTGCTTACCACCAATAATCTGGACAGATCCACCTGATTGTCTTTCTCCTGCCTCGCTCCTCTTTGTCTCCTTTGCCAACTCTTTCTCCTTGTCACAGGGCCAGATAACGGGAGGGAAATTGTCCACACTCATATCTAAGAGACCCTCACTTTCTCACTGGCCTCTTCAGACCTCTGTGCTGAGGACTACCAGATCCCTGTCTCTAGCCTCAAGCCCTTGAAGGTGAGATGCCTTAACATGGAAAATGTGAAATACCGAAGTCAGAGTCATGGATCTCCAGAGCTCTACCAGTGCACACATGCCCTCCCCTGATGGCACCTAGGCCAACCACAGCGTCCCCTGCTTACACTCTGCAGTAGCCCCCCACGGCAGTCAAGGGGGTGACTGTGTGGATCCCCAGCAGGAGTGCAGTCTGCAGGCCACCCCCAGCTGCCAGCCCCTTTGGGCTTGGCCTTGGCCTCTGTTGTGAGAGCTTTCTCACCCAGTCAGGCTGATCCCAGGACTGTGGTTGGGTGAAGGAGGGAGCAGGTACCAAACCCCTGCCCTTCCATCACTGCCCAAGGTGGCCTGGAGCTTTCTGGAGCCTGCATTGCACTTCAAGTTCTTCCCCTGTCCTGGTCTGCTTGCTCTTCCTTCCGTGCATGAGTGTCAGTCCCTAAGAAACATGTAGCACCCCACACTGTGAGTGCACCAGCAGCACCTCGTGTCTTCCTGCCCACTCATCCTGCCTCACACTCTGTCTTCCATGAACAACGAGTCTCTTCATACTGTTCAACTGATCATGTCGCTCCTCTGAGAAAAACCCTCTGAGGGCTTCTCATCCCTCACAGAATAAAATCTCATCTATTCCTCAACATGCAGCCTATATCACAACCAGGGCTTAGAAGAGCCATGCTTGGTTTAATGCTCTACTGCGACCAGCTTCAAAGTCTCCATTTTTGAAGAAGAAGTCCTGCATTCTCATTTGATACCGGGTCCTGCAAACGAGGTAGCCAGGCCTGCTTCATGTTGAGCTCCTTTTCTCTGCCTTGCTCACTTGGCTCCAGCCCATCATTCTTGCATTTCCTGGAACGTGCCAGATTGTTTCTGGAGTTGGTGCCTTGGTTTTTGCTAGTCCTTAAGCCTGGACCCCTCTTTACATGATTCCTTGAGGCACCTGAAGGATTCTTTATTCTTTATGTTCAGGACATTGACCACCATCCCTCTCACTGATGAAGTTTTTTTTTTTTAATCACCTTTTTTGGAAGCATGGTGGGTTCTTTAAGCCTGCAGATGCAGCTCACCTTTGTCTCAGGTTAGTTCTCTTATATGTTTTTGATGGTGTCTATGTGCCATTTGAGGTCCTCTGCTGCAGGGATACCAATTATCCTTATTTTCGATTATCTTTGTCTCTCTTCCAATGCTGTTAGTGTCACTCTAATTGCTTTTGCTTTTATCACTTTCATCTGCATACACTGTTTGATTGGATTTTCAGCTATGCATATTCTGTTTCTGGCTGTTTTAAAATGTATTTATTAGTTCCATCATGGTGCATCTTGGTCTGCAGTTTGTTTTCCCTGGGTTTGGAATTTGCCCTTTCATCTTACTGTTTCATCTTCTCATCTTTGAACATTTATTGAGAACATGTTCTTATAAAATTGTGAGGAATTTCCTTCTCTTCCTTTTGTGTATTCACTCCTTGGTGAAAGTTTGCCTTTCCTGGGCCATTTCCCTCCCTCTCTCTCTCTTTTTTTGCTTTTGGCCATAAAATGTTTCTAGAGGTACCATGTGGTTTTTTGTCAACTTGGCTCAGGCTTCAATGGCTCCGTCCAGTCGTTCTGTTGGCTTTGCTGCAGCAGGGGAGTTCTGGCTATCTCCACCTGCTCCACTGGCATCCCCCTGTCTCAGTGCTTTCCTCTCTGGGCAGTCGTGAGCTTGTCTCTTGTGGTCAGAACCAAGTTGCACAACCAGGGGAACTGCAGGCTGGGGACTCTTCGGCCGCGTCTGGAGTCGCTAGCTTAGGAACGGTGTTCAGTGTTTTATGTCACGGCTCACTCTAGCCCCTTGAAGGACATGCATGCCATTCCTGGAAAGGGGCACCCCGGGCTCCTGCTGGTTCCCTGAGCTGGGTAGCCCCAAGCATAGGCACCTCTTGCAGGGCTGGCCCAGCCTGCTGGCTACTAGACCTGGGATATATGTGTGCTTGTGCCTGGTTCATGGTGTCACCCTGCAGACACCGGCACACGCCTGTAAAGCAATTCTATTCCAGTTCAAAAGGAATTTTCAAGAGTGACAGATGCCTCCCCAGTTCCTCCATTTCAGCTTAGTGGAGGAGAGGTCTCAAGGCTCTCATGAGCTCCCCAACATGGATTCCAGGGGTGGAGCAGCCCTGCAGCTGCTTTGTTCTCTGGAGCCCTTACCTCAGCTGCCAGGTTGTGGCATGTGCTGCGTGCAGTGTTACATCCCTTGCCTTTGCGGAATGAAGTCTGCCCTTCCCACTCTTCGCTGTCTGTGTTTTTCCCCATCTTTTCCGGGATCAGGAGAGAGCAGGTCCATGGGAGGTTGGAAGCTGCTGTTTGGACTGGATACTCCCATCTGCAGTGACTTGATCGTGTCATGTGGCTGCTCATGCGGGGTCCCCAGAAGCCCCGCCACCCTCAGTTGTCTTCAGCTCTTCCCAGGTGCGGCTTCCAGGTACCTTTCCTCTGGCAGGCTGGAAGTCAGTCTTCCATTGTATTTTCTACCCTGTTAGTGCTTGTACAAAGGGCTGCCGCTGACTTACTGATGCGTGTCTTCTCACTTTTTCGCTGGTCCCCATAGTTGTTTTGGGGAGTGAGATTCAGTCCCTGCTGGTGACCCACAAAAACCCTGCAGCCTGCTAGCGCCCTTGCCCTGAGGGCTTCTCGGCCCTTCCATCTGCCATGGGCACACGGTGCTTTTCAGCCAGCCTGGCTCCAGGTCCCCCTGTTGTGACCTTGAAGATTTCTTTGGGCTCTGCTGGCAGAGGTGGGGTTCTTGTCCCAGACCCCTTCCCAGGCAGATCCCTCCTTGGCATCACTCATGGTGCCTCAGCCATGGGTGCCACCCCTTCTTTTTGTCTTTTGTTGCTCCTTTTCTTCAGCAGCTCCTGTGTTGTTATCAGGAAGCATGGCTGTCAGACCTGCAGCTGTAGGGTGACCTCCACTAGTGAGAGGAAAACAAACGATATTGAGAGAAAAACTGCTGCAGGCAAGAGCTGTGGGAGTCTGTTGCTGGGAACCAGAGAGGCAGGCGTGACCTGAGTGTCTGTGCACATGGGCTGTGGGGACCTGAAGGTGTGGGGATATTTGGCGAGGGGGCCCCAGAGGCCAGCTTTGCCCTGATGAGCGTCCATCTGTTTGTGGGAGGGCTTGACATGAGTAGTCCACAGTACAGACGTGCACAGGGGCCTGGAAACATGGTGGGAGAGAAGTAGCTAGATACGGAGGCCGGCAAGAGATGAAGTAATGAAAATGTCAGTCATAAGACTTGGGTTCTGGGTTTCTTCCCATTCTTAGTGCATTTATCCAGCCCCTCTGCAGTGACCCACGTGGGAATGGTGGGTGGTGAAGCCACCCAGCTTGGTTTTAGTCATGGTCCACAAGTTTGCCAACTTCTCACATGGGACCCAATCCTTCCCACCCCAAGTAAGCCACACCACCTTCCAGAGCTCTCCCTTGGTGCTGCGATCGACTTCCCCTGGCTCCTGGTATCTCCCCTCTGACAACACTCATCAAAAGCACTGTGATTTCATTATTGACTCTTTGCTTTATAAGATTGTTTGTACCAGGAGAAAGAGAAGAAACAGATGCAGGTAGAAAGCATGTCTTGTTGCTGGAGCATCCACTGTGGAGTGAATGAGGGGGTGATGTGAAACACCCCTCCCCATTCCCAGTGTCCTGGTTGTAACAGCTGTGTTCAAAGTTTGCCCCTTCCTGCTGGGCATTCCAGAGTAGAAGCTGTTTCTACCACCCTGCTTTATTCCTATCGAGTTCTAGAACATTTTTATCACCCTTAGAGGAAGCCACATGGAGGACAGCCTGACATTTCCTCAGAAGGTTACACGTGGAATGCCTGTTGGACCCAGAAATTCCACTCTAGGTATAGACCCAAGAGAATCGAAAATATACACCTGTGCAAAAACTTGTACACAAATATCCACAGCAGCTAAAAGGTAGAAGCAACCCAGATGTCTGTCAACAGATGAATGGATGAACACAGCGTGGTGTCTCTATACAGTGGAATGTTATTTAGCATAAAAAGGGAAGATGTTCTAATACATGCCACAACATGGAAGAACCTTGAACACATTATGCTGAGTGAAAGGAGCCTGTCACAGAAAGCCATATATTGTATGATTCCATTTATATGAAAGGTCCAAGCATATCCATAGAGACATAAAGGAGATTAGTGGTTGCCAGGGGCTTGAGAGTAAGGGGCACTGGGGAAGTACCTGCTTAGTGGATGTGAGGTTTCTTCCGGGGAGTGATGAAAGGTTTTGAAGCTAAATAGTGGTGATGCTTGCACAACATTGTGAATGTACTGCTGCTGCTGCTGCTAAGTCGCTTCAGTCGTGTCCAACTCTGTGTGACCCCATAGACGGCAGCCACCAGGCTCCTCCATCCCTGGGATTCTCCAGGCAGGAACACTGGAGTAGGTTGCCATTTCCTTCTCCAATGCATGAAAGTGAAAAGTGAAAGTGAAGTCGTTCAGTTGTGTCTGACTCTTAGCAACCCCATGGACTTCAGCCTACCAGGCTCCTCCGTCCATGGGATTTTCCAGGCAAGAGTACTAGAGTGGAGTGAATGTACTAAGTGCTGCTAATGGTAAATTTTGTATCATGCATTTTACCACAATTAAAAAAAAAGATTGATCAAACGCCCTCAGAATATTTAGCCAACAACCTTCAACTTGGTTACATGCCTAGTCATTAAACTTCTTGTACTAAATTCCTTTCTGACTGTCATGATTACCATGTTCTGGGCTTCAGAGATTTCATTTGGGTCAGCGTGGTCCAGTCCACCATGTGTCCCCATAGATCCCCACACTCACCTCTTTCTCTTGAATGGACAGCAGAGCTACTTGGCAGAGCATCGGAAAACCTACCATAGCAATTTAAGGCAATTGGTGAAGTCAGCTATCATTTTAGTGGATTCTTACAAAATTAGGATTGAATTCACCTAACATGACATTCACCCATTTAAAGGGTGCAGTGGCATTTAGTACATTTGTAACGTGCATTCTAATGGGAAAGATTGAAGGCAGAAGGAAAAGGAGGTAGCAGAGAATGAGATGGTTAGACAGCATCACCTACTTAACGGACATGAGTTTGAGCAAACTCTGGGATATAATGGAGCACAGAGGAGCCTGGCGTGCTCTAGTCCATGGGGTCACAAAGAGTCAGACACGACTTAGGGACTGAACAACAGCAACAAATTTTGTGAAACCATTGCTTCTGTATAGTTCCAGAATATTTGTATCACACCCCCCCAAAACAAAAATCCCTGTGTCCATTAGGAGTCATTCTGTATTACCTACTATCTCTGGCCCCTGGCAGTGAATATACTACTTGCAGACTCTGCATTTCCCTATTTCTGGATATTTCATATACATGAAATCTCATAATATTTGTCCTTCTGTGTCTGGCTTACTTCACTTAGCATTAACATCTTCAGTTCATGGTCCATCCATGCTGTAGCAGGTGTCAGAGTTTTCTTCTTTTTTTTTTCCTTTTGGCCACCATGGGGCTTGTGGAATCTTTGTTTCCTGACCAGGGGTTGAACTCTGGGTCTTGGCAGTCTGAGCGCCAAGTCCTAAGCACTTGACCAGTAGGGAATTCTCGAATTTCCTTCTTTTTAAAGCTGAATGACATTCCATCATATGGACGGACAACATTTTGTTTCTGCATTTTTATCTATCCATGGACACATGGACACTTGGGGTGCTTCTTGAGACCTTCTGGCTGCTGTGATGTGTGCTGTTAGGAAAATCGTCATCCATGAACTCTTGTTTGAGTCCCTGTTCTCAACTCTCTGGGGTCCATACCTTGGAATGGAATCTCTGGGTCACATGGGAACTCCACATTTACTTTTGAGGAACTGCCTGACTATTCTTCACAGTAGCAGTGTTTTTTCAAACTTGCTTATCTTTCTCACATGTGGTAGTCTTGTGCTGTGCCAATGAGACTTACCGTATGGCACTGACTGCCTTCATTTGTGGAGGGTTCTATCTTTGGGTGGCACAAACTGTGTTTTATACAGCTTTTCAAAGCACAGTTTCTTGCATCTTCTAAAAACTGGGATATTGAAAAATACAGAGTTCAGAACAGGGCCACTAAACTTCAGGTTCCACTGTTGAAGCCTTCAGGCAGGACCCTGTCCCTCCTCCTGCTCCACAGAGACCCCTGAGACCCTCTTGCAGTGCCAGTTTGATTGCTCCCAGATCTTTAAAGGGGCCAAAGCTGGTGACTAACAACGCTGCTGCTTTGATGACTGATGCAGAGAAGTCTCCTGGATTCTGAGATGCTGCAGCTCGTACTAGAGGGAGAAAGAATTGGAAGCCCCAAGGAGTGACTCTTGAGGACAGAAACAGCCTCTGCCAGGAGGCCTGTTCTCGCCTCG
Source organism: Antilocapra americana (assembly GCA_007570785.1). Classification (NCBI taxonomy): domain Eukaryota; kingdom Metazoa; phylum Chordata; class Mammalia; order Artiodactyla; family Antilocapridae; genus Antilocapra; species Antilocapra americana. The sequence continues at coordinate 752,208 of ML660665.1, read as the reverse complement.
GGTCCCAGACTATTGACATGGGGAAGTATTGGCCCCCTCGTCCTTCTGGTTCCTGGCTTTGTAGTGATGCTTGGGCTCCTGACCAGGCTCCACGGGGTGCCTGACTGGAAATGAAAGGTGCTGAGACATGCATCTCCCAAGATTGGTCTGACACAACCATGACTGAAATTAGGAAACGTCAGGATGTCACTGGGGCTCTGGAAGTGTCCTAGAGCTCACTCTGGAGGACCCTGAATTCCACTTCAAGGGAAGAATACCTTTTCAGCTTCAGCCTTCACCTGGCTTTGTGGTCTGTCTGTCTTTAATCTGAAATCCTTGGGGGTTGAGTAGTCCCACCTGAGCTGCCGTGGTCTGATCAATGCAGGTGCCAGATGTCAGTGATCACACCCCTGGAATTCACAGAAGCCTTGGGTCCAAAGCGTGCCTGGTACTGCGTCCCGAGGCTGCCTCCCGCATGATTACTGTGGAGGTTCCTTTCATTAGGAAAATACAGTCAGTTCTCGCCATCAGACCCCTTGGGATACAGTGATTTGGACTGAAGTCAAGATTCCTGCAACTCTTTTTCCTTTGCTAGATCAAAGCCAGGATTTGATCTAACATTTTTTGTTTTAGCAGCATAATTAGTAAATGATTTTATTTACACAAGAGCCTTCTCTCAGTCTTTGTAGACGTTTAAGATTTGCGTAGCCCTTCTGCTTCAATGTGATATGTGCATTTCCTCCCCACATCATGTGTTCTGCTAATCACACATTGAAAAACAGAAGTTGTTATGGGGAAAACTGGATTGGGGTAGACCGTGAGAGACCTGTGTGATTTGGTAACCAGAGCTCACAAAACCAGTAACCATTGTGGTTAAAGGAGCACCAGGGCTCACTGAAGGCTCTGTTGGCATTTGCAAGTGGCATCAACATCAGCTGACTGGTTTTCGCCATGACCCCCAGATTGGTGCCTCCTTCCCTGCATTGCACAGGTTAGTTTTTCCGTTGATATTAAAAGCTGGGTCTTGGGCAAGGCTGCCTTTGGCAGTGATTTTTTTTTAACACGGGGAAACATGTCAGTACTTCGTTTGACACTTGTAGCTGTACCATCTAGATGGTATTGAAAACATTGTGGTGCTTTGAGCCACTAAAATAAGGGACTTCTGCAAGGTTTTCAGCCTTTTCTCTTAATATATCCATGTGAAGTGAAGGCATCCTCTTTAATTGTGAGACAGCTTGGGTGAAACAGCTTTGAAATCTTGGTATCGGGCAGCACAGTTTCCAGTCATGTTGCTGTCACCTCTGCCTCTGTGGACATGCTGCCCCTGCGTCCCGGGCAGGCACGCCATCACCCTCCTGAGGCCTGAAGGCTGACTCTGCTCCGAGCATCCATCTGGGGCAGTTGGAGCCCTCGAGGACTTTAGCATCACCTCCCAGGCTGCCTTCAAATGAGGGAACCAGTCCAGGCTGGCCTGTCGCGCCTGGGTGACCCATGTCTTCAGTCACTGGCCCTTTTTCTCCCCAAGCCGCAGCCCGTTCAGAAGAGTCCATGCCCGCCTGCCTGCCGCCACATGGGATGCCCCATTGTTTCCAGGCCTTTCCTCATGGCCTCAGGAGGTGCTGCTGTCGACGCTTTTCCCTGTCTCTAGCTCTTCTGCTGGCCGGCAGCAGGGCGCTTGCTGGAGTCCTTGCCGAACAGGACTCTCTCCTTCCCTTCCCAGCTTCTTTAGCCTGCATATTCCTTAGTCTCTGGCCAGCTTGTGAGTATTGGTCAACCTTTGTAAGCACTGTCTTCTATAGCATCTTCTGGAAGTTGTTCAGCCCATCAGTTTTGGTAGTTTCAGCCAAAGGAGTCTCTGCAGGTCTCTCTGCATCACTGCGTGGAGCCGATCCGTGGACCTGCCCCCCAGCATGACTGTCCTCCATAGCCCCACACACTCCATCGCTCTAGGTGTCACTCGGCTTTCCTGGGCCCTCAGTGGCCGCTCCGGCACCCTCTCCTGCCAACCTCAGGGCCCAGGCGCCCATAATCAGCATGTCCTGGCTGCCTCCTTGAAGCTGATGGCCAGGGAGTGTCATTGTCCCTTTTCACATGGTTCCTGAGTGGGGGGACGACAAGAAAGAGGATGTGTGTGCTCTCTGGGGTGCTGTGGGGAGCAGGGAATGCCTCTCAGAAGTTGAAAGCCAGGGTGACACATGGGATTTACCCTGACTCATTCATTCCTCCAGGGAGGGGCGTCCCAGTGGTGGCAGGATAGAGCTGTTGCTGGGGTCACCCAGGCCCACCTGGTCTTCCCTGCCCAGAGCATTTATCATCAGCCCTGAAGACCCGCTGTGTCTGGCCTTCCTCTGTGCTTGGGACAGAGGACAGGGTCACCCTTGGCTGCCTCCCCTCATCCACTTCCCCAGATGTGGAGCGCTTGAAGCTGAGAGAGTGAGGCTGGTTCTACCCTGGTCTCCCGGACCCGAACTGAGGCCGGCTTCGGGCAAGGGCCGTCGACAAGCACGTGTCATCTCAGGCATGACCTCAGACAGGTGACCTTGTCTGGTTATCTCTGCTTTTCCTTTGACCTGTAACACTTAAGACTTGATCAGGTGGATACCCACAAGTCTCAAATGGATAAACTTAAGAACTAGGTGCTCAGTTCTCATGGTCCTCTCCAGGGCAGTGTGTGTGCATGTGTGCATGCACACAGAGATGCACAGTCTGATGAAAGAGGGGATGAAGAGAGGGCTGTTTGGTTTCTTTGAAACTGTATTTTAACAGACCCCGTAACCCTCCTGCCGGGGTCCTCGAGTACTTGCCTGGCCTCCCTCCTTCAGGTTACCCTGCCACCAAGCAGGCAGCTGAGCCAGGGATAACTTACTTGAATTACCTGTTTGGCACCCTTTTTGCCTCCACTTCGTGCCCAGCAGAGTGGCTTCCAGGCTTCTTTGTGGGCTTTTATTTGTTTTCAGTAGCAGTTAGAAAATCACTACCAAACCACCTCTGTGCCCATCAGTCCACAGAATTGAAACTCACCATATTTTCATAGCAGCTTCAAGTAATTTCAATTTGAAAGAGCCAGGACATCATAGATAGTTAAAGGCTGTCTTATTCCCATCTTTGGTGCTAATAAAAACTCATTTATCAAGCAATTAGAAACAGGTGAAAGGACATATTTTACATTATGTCTATGTGATCATAATAAAAATCTTTCAAAGCCCACATGATTCATTTAGGCCAAGTCGCACTCTGGGCACAAGGGTCTCCCTACTTGTTAGCCAAAGAATTCTCTCCCCTCCTTGAGCTTCTTTTTAGTTGTTCCTTTGTGTTGAGGTAGAGATGGCTTATAATGCAGTGTTAGCTGCTCCTGTAGTTTCTCCTCACAGGGCTGGCTGTCGCTCTGTCCTGCTGCTGGCCCAGGTTTCTCTGTCCTCAGTTGCTGGCACTTGTCCCCACCACCCTCACCTGGGACCGCACCTTGAGAGCCCCTGGAGCGGTCTGCCCTGCTCTGGGTATCACCCCCTGAGGAATTGCCATCCCCTGCCCCAGATCACCAATGTGACGCCACTACAGGGCTGCTGTGGCATGGAGTCCAGCAAGCCTCAGAGTCCCCCAGGCCGCCTGCTGCCCCCAGGCCGCTCTCCACACAGCAGCTGAAGGAATCCCATCACACCTAGAATCAAACCCGACACAGCACCATGACGCCACTTGAGGCCTCCCTGCTGCCCAGAACCTTCTTCCCCTTGAGACCCTCCCTCACTTCCTGTCTTTCCCTCCTTCCCCCTGCCTGACATCGCCAAGTGGGTTCTTTTCTTTGCTTTCGTCTAAGCAATTCATGCTTTTGGGCCTACACTTTCCCCAGCACAGGCTGGCCTAGGACCTGAGCCAGCCTCTCCCCTCCATGGATGCTAGTCGTGTTCTAGTCTCTTCCTTTCTGTCTTCATTTTCTTTTTGGTTATGTAAACTTTTATGTGATTCAGAAAATAAAATTCTGGTCTGGCACAACTGGCGAGTTCTGGCCCTCTGCCATTCCTCACCTCAGTCCCGCCTACTCCATGCCAGACTAGTTCTGTGCATTTCTGCCCTCTGCTTCCTAAAGTCTCCTCCATTTCTCCCCTGGAGGGTGGCCTACTGTGGACCGTGAGCCCTCACAGTGGTTCCTGGGGTTCCCACCCCGGGGTTCAGCCTGCCTGGCTCTCCGTGGTGCGCAGGTGTCAGTGTTGGCCCTATAGGTCTTGGGCGGTGGCTGTCTGGCTTGGCCGCAGTCTTGGGCCAGTAAAAAGAATGCTGTCGCCAATAGCATTGTGCTCAAATGCAGAATGTTGTTTTGCATTTCTGTGGGTATGTCTTCCCAGTAGATTTCTAGAAGGGCTGGCCCTAGACGGCATTGACACCCTTGCTGGTACCTAAGGGGCATCCCTGGGGCACATGGTTCATGCCAGAGCTCACTGTAGTTATAGTATCTGTGAACACACGAGGGTTCTGAAGAAGCCAGACTTGGCCATCGGGGCCATGTTTTGCTGTGGCCCGGGACTGTCTGGGTTCCCGACATAGAGCTAAGCCTGGGTTCTCCCTTGAGCTCTGCTGGAGACAGCCAGCATAGGTAGGAGGGCGGGGTGTACCCTTTCTACGCCCCATCTCCCCGGGCTCGACCTGTGAGTTCCTAGCGTGAACTCACCTTTGGGAACTGAACCATGTCATTCGAGTCTTGTGGCCAGGGCAGGCCATGGAGCCTTGCAGGCAGTCTCCAGGGCGTGGCCAGCAAGGGAAGTCACTTGGGGTGGGCTCTTGTGAGTCACACAGGCCCAGGGGCTCTGGGGCTGAGATCTGGAATACAGATGAGTCTGGCTCTTTTCTGGGGTGAGCTTTTAAGAGAGGGCTCTGCAGGTGACTGGCTCTGAACCCACAATTCTGGCTTCCGGGCCTCCCTGGCCCAGGTGATGCTCTCACCCTGTTGTCCCAGCCACGAGAGCAGCACGGTCAGACTCTGATCCCAGAGTTTGGGGCCTCACAGCAACCATTGTCCAAAGAGATAAGGAGGGGGCCCTACTGAGTGGGACCCACACATAAGGGAGGAGCTGGTCTGTCAGCATGGAGGAATGGGGAGGCACTCGCCCTGGAATCAGGCATGTCCCGATGCCAAAGCCCCACATTATCAGGAGAGTCTGGTGAGAAAGGCTCCCCCAGCAGGGAACTGCTCCTCTTCTCACGTGAGAACCCTGGGCAGCAGTATCTGGTTGCCCCCATCCCACTGTTGAGACAGTGCCTTTGTGACTCTTCTCTGTCTAGAGTGTTGGTACCCATTGTCAAGATGAGGAGACTGAGGCACGGGATGTTGAAGTCACTTGTGCAGATCCATGTTTGGAAATGGCAAAAAGTCACGATTTGAGCTTGGTGTGGCTTACTCCAAATCTGCAGGTTTTTTCTCAGCACTGCACTCGGCACCACCTCCCCAGGGGCAGTGTTGGGCTCTTCCCATCACCATGGTGTACTATGTGGTTTTCATTGAACACCTGTTTGAGAAAACCCCAAACACAAAAGTTTAGAGTAATACTCACACTAGGCCTTGGGGAACAGGAGCCCCCTCCATTTTGGTGAGTAGGTCACACTCCAGTGGACAAGAGAGCCTCTCGTCATCCGTCCAACCCAGAGGCCATAGCTCGTATTGCTGAGAAGCCATCTGGGCAAGCCTGCTAGGGATGGGCCTTGGGGTGACCACAGTGTTGGTAGGGTGTGGCGGGCCATCACTGTCAGCAGCCCCAGGCTCTCAAGTCATCTGTGAAGGGGAAGGGCATCTCGATCTGGGGGATGCTGGCAGGACAGCCCCTCCCTTGGGGCCCTGCCCATGTCGGGGAACCCCAGACCTGCTGGCGCCCACTTTTTTCTGCACACCAGTTTGTTCCCTGTGATACTGACATCCTTGTTTAACACTTCAGGGAAGAAAAGTCTGAAGAGCAGGATCTCCAGGGCCTGAAGGACAAACCTTTGAAGTTCAAAAAGGTGAAGAAGGATAAGAAAGAAGACAAAGAGGGCAAGCATGAGCCCCTGCAGCCAGCAGCTCACCACTCTGCCGAGCCAGCAGAGGCCGGCAAAGCAGAGACCTCAGAAGGGTCAGGCTCGGCCCCAGCCGTGCCAGAAGCTTCTGCATCCCCCAAGCAGCGGCGCTCCATTATTCGTGACCGGGGCCCCATGTACGATGACCCCACTCTGCCCGAAGGTTGGACCCGAAAGCTTAAGCAAAGGAAATCTGGCCGCTCCGCTGGGAAGTATGATGTGTACTTGATCAAGTAAGTGAGGGTGATTCTTGTCTCTAGAGCAGGGAAGGCTAGTTAGGGCATGGGGAGTCGGGGACCACCACTAAAAAACGGATGGGGACCCCTTGGAGTGTTAGCTCCTTGCAGCTCATGGATCAAGAAAGTGTGTGTGCATAACCCCACCTCCAGTCAGGTCTTCAGTAGTGACCACTGCTGGTGGGTGCGGCCAGGTATGCTTGGAATGACCACCTGGGGAGGTCATTGCCCTGAGGGAGATGTCCTTCAGGGCCTTGTCTGGAGGAAGAATAGTACTGGGGACGCAGAGTTCTGCCACATACATTTTGCTGTTGATTTCCCAGCAGAGGGGCTGTCCTCAGAACCTGGGAACCTCTTCTTTGTGGGAGAGTCCTTCTGGGCCAATACTTCATGAGCCCTGAGAAATACAAATTCATAGGGTTCAGTCTGTTGTGTGAGGTGTGCTGGGAAAGGGGGGCTGTCCGATACAGCCTAGAGAGAGCCCCAGGTGGGCTTGGAGTGCCTTTCCTACTGTCCCTCTGGCCTTTGTCCAGCTGTGGGCTGGTGGTCGGGTGTTACCTGTTGAAACAGAGTCACTTCCAAGCAAGATCTTCAGGGGATGAATGTGACTATGTTCATTTCACTTGTCCCCCTTAGATGACTCCAAACAAGTTAGCCGTTTTCAAAAGTCACTCGTAGATAGTCTCATTTAATTCTGATAACTCAGATAATGATGAGCAAAGCATCATCCTACTGGCAGATGTGGAAACTGATTCCTGGAGAGTTCAGTCCAGCGTGTAGACAGGGTCCCCGGGCCAGACCCCTTTGGGGGGCTGAGGAGTGCAACCCCCGGGGGCATCCAGGTAACAGCAGGCTACGTGGGCACCTATGGCATTTGGGCAGCCTCATTGCTTCCTGTGTAAGTGGGACCACAGCTCCCTAGTTTAAGCTCATCTCAGCTTCTCTTAAATGTCCCTTTTGGTGAACTGTATCATTGGGCATGTCAGTTGCAGAACACCTCCTGTCAGAGGGTTCACCACCCACCTTCTCCTGTGCCCCACCTCCAGCATTGCTCTGAAAGCTTCTAACCATTCTTTGTGTGTCTCCGTTTGTTCCCACAGTCCCCAGGGAAAAGCCTTTCGCTCTAAAGTGGAGTTGATTGCGTACTTCGAAAAGGTAGGCGACACCTCCCTGGACCCTAATGATTTTGACTTCACGGTAACCGGGAGAGGGAGCCCCTCCCGGCGAGAGCAGAAACCACCTAAGAAGCCCAAATCTCCCAAAGCTCCAGGAACTGGCAGAGGTCGGGGACGCCCCAAAGGGAGTGGCACCACGAGACCCAAGGCAGCTGCGTCAGAGGGCGTGCAGGTGAAAAGGGTTCTCGAGAAAAGTCCTGGCAAGCTGCTCGTCAAGATGCCTTTCCAAGCTGCACCGGGCAGCAAGGCGGAAGGGGGTGGGGCCACCACCTCAGCCCAGGTCATGGTCATCAAGCGCCCCGGCCGGAAGCGAAAAGCAGAGGCCGACCCCCAGGCCATTCCCAAGAAACGGGGCCGAAAGCCAGGCAGTGTGGTTGCTGCCGCTGCCGCTGAGGCCAAAAAGAAAGCCGTGAAGGAATCGTCCATCCGGTCTGTGCAGGAGACCGTGCTCCCCATCAAGAAGCGCAAGACCCGGGAGACAGTGAGCATCGAGGTGAAGGAGGTGGTGAAGCCCCTGCTGGTGTCCACACTTGGTGAGAAGAGCGGGAAGGGACTGAAGACCTGCAAGAGCCCAGGGCGGAAAAGCAAGGAGAGCAGCCCCAAGGGGCGCAGTGGCAGCGCCTCCTCGCCCCCCAAGAAGGAGCACCACCACCACCACCACCATGTGGAGCCCCCAAAGGCCCCTGCACCGCTGCTCCTGCCCCCGCCCCCACCCCCGCCCGAGCCCCAGAGCTCCGAGGACCCTGCCAGCCCCCCCGAGCCCCAGGACTTGAGCAGCAGCGTCTGCAAAGAGGAGAAGATGCCGAGAGCAGGCTCGCTGGAGAGCGACGGCTGCCCCAAGGAGCCTGCTAAGACTCAGCCCGCGCTTGCCACCGCGGCCCCTGCCACAGAAAAGTACAAACACCGAGGGGAGGGAGAGCGCAAAGACATTGTCTCATCCTCCATGCCAAGGCCAAACAGAGAGGAGCCTGTGGACAGCCGGACGCCCGTGACCGAGAGAGTTAGCTGACTTTACGCAGAGTGGATTGCAAAGCAAACCAACAAGAATAAAGGCAGCTGTTGTCTCTTCTCCTTATGGGTAGGGCTCTGACAAAGCTTCCCGATTAACTGAAATAAAAAATATTTTTTTTTTCTTTCAGTAAACTTAGAGTTTCGTGGCTTCAGGGTGGGAGTAGTTGGAGCATTGGGGATGTTTTTTTCTTATCGACAAGCACAGTCAGGTTGAAGACCTAACCAGGGCCAGAAGTAGCTTTGCACTTTTCTAAACTAGGCTCCTTCAACAAGGCTTGCTGCAGATACTACTGACCAGACAAGCTGTTGCCCAGGCTTCTGAGGGTGTGGCTGCACCTCCCTCCCACCCAGTCCCTCCACCACGTGGTCACTAGGGACAGAGAGTGCTTGAGAAGACACTCCTGGTTTGGGGGCCATCAGTACCACAGTCTCAGCTCTCCTCTCCCCCCACCACCCCACCGGGCCTCAAGCTCCCCCCACCTCCTGCCTCCCTTACGCCCACCCACGTCGGGACTAGGAGGTCCGAGGCAAGAGAGACAGTTGGATCAACCTTTCAAGATGGTGGAGACAGCCAGTGGCTCCAGCCTGTGTGATCCCACCCATGGGGGCATACAGACGGCTCCCCGCCAGCCCCAATCCCAGATCGACCAGGACATTTCACAGGATGGGGATGTAGCACTTGTCAACCCTGGTTCTGGCCCGGCTAGGAGGGAGGCATCCTTTAAGCCCCCCTGGGTGTCGACTGGCCTGCACCAGAGGTGACGGCCCAGGGCCAGCCTCCAGCGGGTGGTACTAGACAGAGGCCACCAAGGCCATGGCCGAGGCCCTGGCAGGTTGGCCCAGGCTGCAGCTGGCGGAGTGCTGCGGGCCGGGCAGAAGGCATCCCTAGCTGCCCTGAGCAGTTGTGGCCGCTAGTTTGAGCCTTAGTAGACGGGGCCGGGAGCCAGGGGGAAGGCAGGGGAAATGTTCTTCCAAAACTTTTCCAATTCTCAACTCCTTTAGGGACAGCTTAGAACTATTTGCACTATTGAGTCTTCACGTTCCCACTTCAAAACAAACCTGCTCTGCGAGCATGCTAGCGGGCTTGACTTGGTGACCCTTTGTCCCTCAGGCCACTAGACATAACGGTGTTGACAACTACCTGGATCTCTATATACCTGCGCTTGTTTTCAAGTGGGCTCAGCACATAGGGTTCCCACGAAGCTCCGAAACTCTAAGTGTTTGCTGCAATTTATAAGGACTTCCTGATTGGTTTCTCTCCTCTCCTTTGGTTTCTGCCTCCTTTCATTTCAGCATTTTCATTTCTCCCCCTCCTCCTTCATCCTCACTGCTCCCTTCTGTTCCAGGCAGCTGCAGTGCCTGACCATACCCTGAGCCGACACTGGTCAGCTCAGGCCCCAGAAAGACCCCCGACCCTTGGTCTCCCCGCCGTCTGCCCCACCCCCCTCTTCCACCCATTTCTGAGCCCCGAGGAAGCCCCAGGCTCCGCTGAATCCACCCAGCCCTAGTACCCTGGCCTCTCTGAGGGGCACGAGAGAGGCAGGATCTTGCTCTCCCAGGAGTCCCCTCCTTCGGTCAGACCCTGGATCCCAGGTCTCCTCACCCTTCCCACTCAATGGCAGTGGGTAGGAAAAGTGGACCCAGATTGGGATTGCAGAGCCAAGGGCAGCACAGAGACCCCCAGTGGCCTGCCAACATCACGGAGTGGCCAAGCCCTGACCTTGGCCTGTGCAGGACCTGGCTAGGGCGGGGTAGTCAGGCTGGGCAGCAGGCAAAACGAGTGCAGATACCCCCCTGCTACTCCTCTGAGCAGGAGTTTTTCTCTGCTGGGCCCTGTGTGGCCTTCGCTTGCTGGAGGCTGGGGGGTGGGGCTGGAACCTCACACTTTTCCCCATCAGCACTAGGGCTGTGGTGTGGGGGCGTCGAGGCTTGGGCTTGTTGTGGGGTGTTCATTGGTCAGTTTCAATTCAAGACCCCGTGCTTTTACCCTCTGTTCAGGAAGTCCTTATCTAGCTGCATATCTTCATCATATTGGTATATCCTTTTCTGTGTTTACAGAGATGTCTCTTATATCTAAATCTGTCCAACTGAGAAGTACCTTATCAAAGTAGCAAACGAGACAGCAGTCTTATGCTTCCAGAAACACCCACAAGCACGTCCCACGTGAGCTGCTGCCATGAACTGTCAAGTGCGTGTTGTCTCGTGTATTTCAGTTACTATCCCCCAGCTTTCCTCACTGCGGTGTAACCATGAAGGAGTGAAACATCTTAGAAACCATCTAGCACTTCCTTGCCAGTCCTTTAGTGATCAGGACCCCTAGTTGACAGTTACAATCAGTAGCTTCAGAAAAAAACCGAAACTGTGTCTCTCTCTCCCAGAACGATTAGAAGCAAGGGAGTTTGCCCTGTTCTGTTTGTGGAGTTGTAGCTGCCCTTTCTAGCATTTTTGTATCCATTTCTTGATGCTGCAAAAGCAAGTCCCCCAACCAAACCCACTCTGCTGTCCACCCTCTGGGCTTCACTTCTGAGTCCTCCCCCAGGAAGGGATGGGAGTTGGAAGAGGGGGTGTGTCCGTTGGGGTCCCTCTTTCTCCAAGGACAAAAGGCTCCTGGCACTCTCAGAGGATTCCTGTCCACATGAGCCTGCTGTCCAACCCGTTTGTCATGGAGCTGCCATCTGGTTTGCTGGGTCAGGTTTTGAGGCATTAATTACACCTAATCCATAAAATGTGGCTCCTGGGACGTGACCTCCCCAGCAGCTTGGCACCATCTGGTCCTGGGCCAAGGAGAGCTGGGCCTGCCATGCCCCTCTTTGACCTGTGACAGTTGATTCTGGGGCTGACCGATGGTGGTGGTCAAGAACACCAAATCTCAAGTGGCGTTTCCTTTCTGCCCAGCCTGACCTGCAGGCCCCTTGCTCCCCCGCTAGAGTTTCAAGGCTGCAGGTGACACCTTAGGGTTTTCTCCCCCTTTCATCCACATTCCCTTTCCCCCAGATACAGGCATTATGAGCGAGTCACCTTTGGGCAGGGGCGCCGAAGGTCCTGTACCACTTCTGTTCTGGAAACAGGTGGGCAGAAGGTTGGAGGGCAGGCCTAGCCTTAGAATTCTCACCAGCTGGGTCTGGCCCAGTTGGAGAGTGTGATGTTGATTCTGTGTGTACTTGAACACTGCAAAGATTCAGGGGGCATCCCTTAGGGACTGTGTCCAGAAGGCAGGAATTGATAAGACAGCTTCAGATACCCTAGGGGCTAGGTCCGTCACATTGGGTCTTCCCGCCCTGTGCCTGTCACTCAGCTGTCCTAACCCATGTCATTGCTGGCATTGAGACCACAGTGAGGCGGGGCCCCTGGGCCTTGGCAGGGTCCAGTACATATCCCTTCTGCACCATAGTCCCTATCGAAAGGAACAGGAGACCCCCAGAAATGCCCTGCCCTCCCACTCCCCTCAGCTCCCAGGATGGTGGAAGCCACAGTGGTGGCCCAGGCATGCCGGCCACAGCCAGCACCTGACTTCTCTCCTGAGCCCTGTGCTGGTACTAGCAGGAGTTTGCTCAGCGGTGGTATGCCAGCCTAGAGGCCACAAGCAATGGTGGTGAAACTTGGAACAACACCAGGTTGTCATCTGCCTCCGTGCCTGTCATTGCTGCAACAGCCATCACGAAAGAGTGTACTTAATAGCCACAAGCACGCCACCATCTTTGGTGGGAGAGGAGTTTCCTTAGCTGACAGGACCTCTGGATTTGAAATAACTTCTAACAAGCAGTGTGAGCCCAGGAGGGAACAGAGGGTGTAAAGGGAAGCCACCAGGTATGGCAGCCTGGATCTTGTGGAGCCTGACAGCTGAGCTCTGTGCCCCCTCTCCAGAGCATTCCTACCAGGCCTGATGGGGCCAGGGGAGGTCACAGGCATCAGCCCTACCTCGGCACAGCCATCTCTAGCCGGGTCACAGCCCCAAATTGTTTTCTTGTTGCGAGTTGCCCGTGTGGGTGGCCTAGACCATCCAGACTTTGGGGAAGTGAGCTCTCTTTAGAGCCCTGTGGGCGTCAGCCTACAGACCCCCTGAGTACTGACCAGTGCCCAGGGAGGGTTGGGGGCACAGGCATGTTGCCAGGCTCGTAGTGGAACCCTTGCTCTCGAGTCCGACAGCCCCAACACGTTGCATTCTGGCTTTCAGTTGCTCTCTGCAAGGGCCCCATCTCAGCACTCTGTGCATGAACCTGTCCACTGGAGGAGTTTGTTGAGTCTGTTTTTGCTTCTTTCTCTCTTTGAAATGGTATCAATCTTTAGAAAACATAGTGGAATTGTTAGAGTTCGCTAGGATACTGCCTCACCTAGGGTCTAAAAGTTCCATGTTCAAGGGGAAAAAAAGGGAACAATGAAGCCCCTTGTCAGCATTGCAGAAGGAAGACCTAGGAAACCATCAGCAGGAAACTACATCTTGATGTTTCTGAGTGAATAAGAACAAGCTTTCACCCAAAAAAAAGGCTGATCTAAGAGGACTTGGAGCCTGGCCCGCTGTGTGGCCAGCGCTGCGAGTAAAGGGAAATCCAGCCTGAAACTGCTGGGTCTGCGCCTTGGGGCCCTTGGGTCACTGGAGAGTCTCTCTTTCTCTCTCTCTCTCTCTCTCTCTCTCTCTCTCTCTCTC
>ML660665.1:676608-739023 GCA_007570785.1 Antilocapra americana | reverse complement strand
CTCTCTCTCTCTCTCTCTCTCTCTCTCTCTCTCTCTCTCTCTCGGGTAGCAGTCTCTGCAGGGAGACCTGCCTGTCATGAAGCTACAGGAGCCCAGCTCCGGGTGGGAAGGGGGGCATTCAGCAGGGAATTGTGAAGGTGCGCAACCTCCTCGCTACCTGACTTCACCTGTTCCTTCCTCTGTCATCTCCAGCGAGCCTACCCCAAGTGCCGAGGTGTCAGGAAGAACTGGCGTGAATTAGGGCCCAGGTCACTAAGTGGGAGAGGGTGATGTCTCCTCCACAGCGTCTGCCCCCGGTGCGGCCTGCCCCCGAGCACAGTCCCTAGCTCTGACCTCCTTGGGGCCTGCAGCTGAGGGAAGGCAGGGTAGAGGACCCTCATGGAAAGGGCTCCAGCTGGAGGTTTCCAAACATTGGGGAAACTTGCCTTGGCTCTGCCGGCTACCCCCTCAGTCACCCGTCTCCTCAAGTCCTACTCAGTGGTAAGGGGAAAAGGCCACAAGGTTTGGCTCCTGCCCACTGTTAGTCCCTCTCCCCACAGTGTCTGTGTGTCAAGTGACAAAGCTGTTCTTCCTGGTGACCCTGATTATATCCAGTATCTTCTGGACTATACACATAGACCTGCTTGGTCTTTTCTCTCCTGGGCTTTTGTTTTGCTCTTTAGTTTTGCTTTTCCCTCTCCTATCCCTTTTATTTAAATACACTGACTAGACACACAAAGCAGTTGAATTTATATATATATATATATATATATATATATATATATGTGTGTATGTATGTATATTGCACAGTTATAAACTTATTTTGCTTGTGGCTCCACACACAACACACACACAAAGACCTGTTAAAATTATACCTGTTGCTTAATTACAATATTTCTGATAACCATAGCATAGAACAAGGGAAAATTTTTAAAAACCAAAAAAAAGAAAAAAAATACAAACGAAAAAAAAAAAAAAACTGATAAATCCATCTGCTGGTCACTCATGTCCAAGCAGAGCCATGGTCTTTCCTTGCTTCTTTCAAGGGCTTCCCAGTGCCGCACGAAGGAGGCTCCGGGCAGCTCCTGGGTTTCACTATTTTTCCTGAGCTTGTGAGAGAGGCCCCAGGGCACTGGCATAGGCAGGACAGTTCGTTTGAGTGGGTGGATGCAAGCATGCTCCCTGGCTCTGGCGAAGCCCAGAATGTAGTTGGCACTGCCTGGTCCCTTTCGATCTCTGGGTGGGGCAGCTGGAGTCCATGGGGGTGGCCTGCCTCCCCCCTCCGACACCCTCCAGTGACCCGGTTAGAGTGATGGTGTGCAGACAGGCAGCAAGCCTCCCCACTGGTAGAGCCCCCTCTCTGCTGAGTCCAGGGGCTGCAGGGGAGATGGAAGGCAGTGTCTCGATTTGGAAAGTGTGAGCCATACCAGGTAGAACATCAGGGACCCCAGAACCACACACACCATCCAGCGGGTCCCCCTCCAGGAGGTAGCGAAGACTCCAGAAACGTCCCTTCCTCTTCTCCCCTCCCCCACATCCTATGAGTAATTGCATTTGCTTTTGTAATTCTTACTGAGCAATATCTGCTAGAGAGTTTAGCCGTAAGTACTTTTTGATCATTTTTTAAGTAAGTAAAAACACCAAAAAATATCCAGAAACTTGTTCTTCCAAAGCAGAGAGCATTATAATCACCAGGGCCAAAAGCTTCCCTCCCCACATGATTACTTCTGAGGCCTGTGTCCAAAAGAAACCCTTAGAGGCCCTTCAGGTGGCCAGGCACCCCTCAGGCCCCTGGGAGGACCTGGGCCTGAGGGCTGGGCCCCACCTTCGGGTCAGTATTAGTGGTGGGTCCTCACCTCCTCTCCCACGCAGCCTGGGCTAGGGGAGGAGGGGGACAGAGGAAGCGGCTGCAACCACCACTGTCCAGCCTCTTGCAGATGGGTGTCGGCGTGTGTCCAGTTCTGCCCAAGATCTGAAGGCAGCACCAAGTTAGCCTCAGCCAGTGATCTCTCGCCCGGCCTGCCCCAGGCAGCAGGGCCCACCCAGTGCACTGTTCCTGGGTTGCTGGACGGTGGCATGGCAAAGGCTTGCAGAACTCGAAGCCTGCTCTTTCCCTTGCTCCCAAGGCCTCCTTTTCCGTTTGAGTTGTCACTGCTTCAATCAATAACAGCCGCTCCAGAGTCAGTAGTTGATGAATATATGACCAAATATCACCAGGACTGTTACTCGGTGTGCTGAGCCCTCTCCTCGCACGGGGCTCCTGTACCCGGACACTGTACCGTGTGCTGTGTTTGCGCTCCTCTGCCCTCCCCTCGTCTCTCTGGGGTTGTTTCTGTTTGGGTTTGGTTTGGTTTTAAGTTCTCCTTTTGTGTTCCAAACATGAGCTTCTCTCTACTGGTCCTCTTAACTGTGGTGTTGAGGCTTCTCTTTGTGTAATTTTCGGTGGGTGAAAGGAATTTTGCGAAGTAAATCTCTTCTGTGTTTGAACTGAAGTCTGTATTGTAACCATGTTTAAAGTAATTGTTCCAGAGACAAATGCTTCTAGACACCTTTTCTTTACCAACAAAAGAATTCGGAGGGAGGGGATGGTAACCAGGAGAGGGGCTGTCCACTTGCCCCAGCAGTGGGGAGAGCCAAAGACAGGACCCCCTGCCCAGATCAGCCAGAAGCCACCCAAAGAAGTGACACCTAGAGTTGACAGTGAATAGCTGACGTGCTGCCATTTGTGAAGTCAGAGCAAAACCAGGTTTTGGTCCACTCCCAGATTAGTAGCATCAGGATTATTTTTTTAAGAACAGACAACTTTGACGTTCCTGCAAGGGGAGCCAGGAGGGGTGTGAGTGGAGCCAACCGCACCTCGGGGTGGGCCTGCAGGGCAAGACTTGGCCACAAGGTGGGTGTCTCCCTAGAGACCTCCACTGTGGCCACAGGTCAGGCATATGTGGACAGGGCATTATGATTCAGGGGGGCATTACCGTTCGGGGCACCATCATCACATCCACCCCACCCCACAGTGCACGACACTAACATAACCTCTGGATTCCCCACTTTCCCAGATAAGAAGATGATGGCGGAGGAGGCAGGTGTGCACACGCCTTTGGCTGTCATCTGATCCCCAGCAAAATTTGGATGTGAGAAACCCCTCCTTCTCGTTTCATGGCAAAACCCAATCCTCTTCAGAGTAGCTGTTAACCTCCCAGACACTTGAGGACTGATGAAACGGGTGGCCATGTGTTCCCTTAGCTACTGGGGGCCCCCCTCTTCGAGGACAGTGCTGACAATTCGGGCATTGGGCTTAGGAGCAAGAAGAACCAAGCAGGGTCACCACCCCCTCCTGAGTCGCAGGGACCCTGGTCGCCCTGTGCAGAGGGAGCAGGCTCCAGCCCAGGAGGAAAAGGGCTGGAAAAGTGTGTGGGGGGTGCGGGGAGTCACCCAGGACAGACTTGGCAGGAGATGATCTCCAAAAGCCCTCTGTCACATTCACCTTCAGTTTTTGTGTTTTGGGACAATTACTTTAGAAAACTTAAGTAGGTCGTTTTAAAAACAAAAAAATATTGATTGCTTTTTTGTAGTGTTCAAAAAAAGGTTCTTTGTGTATAGCCAAATGACTGAAAGCACTGATATATTTAAAAACAAAAGGCAATTTATTAAGGAAATTTGTACCATTTCAGTAAACCTGTCTGAATGTACCTGTATACGTTTCAAAAACACCCCCCACTGAATCCCTGTAACCTATTTATTATATAAAGAGTTTGCCTTATAAATTTACATAAAAATGTCCGTTTGTGTCTTTTGTTGTAAAACCAAGTGATTTTTTCATAAGGTTCTTTTACTATTTGAAAAGATGGGCAGCACGCAGTTTTATTTTATTTTTGTAAGTTTTTTAATACGTGTGAAAGCCAAGAATACTCAGCATGCCTTTCTAAGTGACGCGTTCGCACCTTTTGTTGGGAAGTACTGTATCCTGTGCTGTTAGCATTCTCGATAAATCTCTCTGTGAAAGTGACTCCAGGTCTGGGCTTTCATTATCAAGACAGCTCCCAGGACAGCAAGGTGGGGCACTTCCTGGGAACACACAAAAGCCAGCTGCTTTCTGGGCGCCCTGGGGAGGACGGCACCAGCTGGCACCCCACACCAGCCTGCCTTGGGGTCTGCCTGCCCAGAGGGGAGCTCTGAGCTGGCACGCAGGAGGGGCCTTCCGCAGAGCAGCTGCCCTGGCCCAGCAGCATCCTGGCTGTCCCTGATGGGCTGCAGGGCTTTCCCCCCAGCTCTGACTCCTCCAGTGCCTCCCACCTGAGACCCTCCCAAGGTCTCTGCTGACCTGCTCCTGGCCCGGAGGATGTGCTTCCCTCCCTGCCCCGCCGTTGCCTGGCTTCTGATGAGGCGGAGTGCTCTCAGGAGCTTGTGGTTCCCCCACAGCCGTCCTCCATCAGGCTACTGATGGCTTGGAGGTGATAAGAACTGCTCAGAGTTCAGCATCACAGGCACATGTATGTGAACACAGGAGGTGCACTCAAGCGTCCTGGCCTTAAGTGGTAAAACAGAGGGTTGACATTCATGGTGTGTGTGTATCCTAAGCATCCCTGGGGTGCCAGGGCTGTCCCGGATGCTGCAGTCCAGCAGAATTGGAAGTGGGACCAAGTCCTGGTTCACCTAGTGTACGTGTGCCCACTAGTTCCCTCCTTGGCTTGGGAGTCTCAGTAAGAGCTGTCTCCATGGGAAGCCACTGGGGTTCAGGGCGTGGCCAGCCTCCTCTTGAGGAGTGGCTGCAGCTTCTGGGAAGAGGCTGCCACGGAGGTGCATCTCGGGCGGACCTGTTTTCTGCAAACCACTCTTGAAATCTCTGGATGGACAGCCTGCGGGCTGGGAGGGTGGCGCCCTCAGGGGTCAGGATCAAGTGGACAAGGGGGTGGCTAGGGAAGACCTGCCTTTCAAGCTGGCATCGAGCTGGAAAAAACAGAAGAGGAAGGCGCCCTGGCTGCTTGGCGGGGGGCGGGGAGGAGTGTCAGATGAGTATTGAGGCTGAAGAAGGATGCACCAGGGGACTCCAGGCCAGCTTCCAGCTACCTGGGTATCTGCTGGACAGAGCTACAAGTGCAAACCCGTGGGGCTGGGAGCCCTGGCACATTCTCGGAGCCCCAAGGAGTTGTGGCTGGGTTAAGGCCGCTGACGAGTGCCAAGAGCAAGACAGGTGGGCAGGAAAGGGCCTCGCGGTGACAACGTCAGAAACCATGCTGAAAAGCTGCGATCCCTCGGAGGGCTTCGGGAACCCCGGGAAGGTCTTAAGTAGGAAAATGGGTGTGGAGTGGTTTGTGCCTAAGGAAGATCCATGAGCCGAGAGGAGGCAGGGAAGCATGTTTGTCTAGGTGCATCTAGGTCAGAGCCCGGTGGGGAAGAGAGGAACTCCAGAGAAGTTCAGAGAGGTGACAGTTTCCTGGGGGCTGCTACTGCTATTGCGAATGATGGAGGCGTGCTGGAGGCCTGTGGGGAGACGCCAGACAGGCCAAGTATGGAGCTCGGTGAGCTTCAGAGAAAGGGGTGGGAGCCGCCAGAGCCTGCCATCCTCAAGCATGACAAGAGGGAGGCGGGCAGCCGAAGTGAAGGTCTGTCTCTAAGAGAGGTAAACACGTTTTCTGTGCTAGCGGGAAGGAGCCAGTGAAGAAAAAAAGAGGGCAGATGCTGCAAAGACCTTACCACCGCTGGAGCAGGTTCCTGGAGGACCAAGAAAAGATGGGATCTGGGGTCCAGGAGGTGGTGGAGATGCTGCGAGTTTCCTGATCGTTCTTCCTGCCCCCAGGCTCACAAGCCAGCTGCAGGGAGTCAGCCAGGAGCCCTGGTGTGACCCACATCTGACTCTGTCCCGCCTGGATGTCTTGACCCCTCTCCACGGCCTTCCCCACGAAATGGAAACCTAAAGAGGACCGGCCAACGGCTCTCCGAAGCCCCACTTCTCATCCTTTCTGGAAGGCCTTCGCCATGCCCATTGTCCCTGGGGCCGAGAAGCGCTCTTCTGTAGCCCTTGGAAGCCCTCCTCCTCCTTCGGGAAGCTCACCAGTCCGCCTCGCCGGCCCGGGGGCGCTGTCTCAGGGAGGCATGACTACGCGCGGCGCCCCCGTGTGGCCGGGGCTGGCGGCGGCGGCGGGCGAGCTGGCTGCGGCCCCGGGTGCCGCCCCTTCCGGCCCGCCGGGCGTCGCACGAGGCCGCCTTAAAGGGGAAGTGAGTCAGTGTTTGTGGACCCGGCCGGCCGAGGCCCGCGCCCGCCGCGGCCCGGAGAGGCCCCGGCCCGGCGGCGGCGGCGGCCATGGCCGGGGGGCCGGGACCAGGAGACCCCGCGGTCCCTGGCGCCCAGCACTTCTTGTACGAGGTGCCACCTTGGGTCATGTGCCGCTTCTACAAAGTGATGGACGCCCTGGAGCCCGCCGACTGGTGCCAGTTCGGTGGGTAGCCGCAGGCCGGCAGGGGCGGGGCGGGGAGCCGCGCGGGGGTCCGGGCGCCGCCGTCTGACTCCCCCTGCCCCGCAGCTGCCCTGATCGTCCGCGACCAGACCGAGCTGCGGCTGTGTGAGCGCTCCGGGCAGCGCACAGCCAGCGTCCTGTGGCCGTGGATCAACCGCAACGCCCGCGTGGCCGACCTCGTGCGCATCCTCACGCACCTGCAGCTGCTGCGGGCGCGGGACATCATCACTGCTTGTGAGCGCCGCCCGGGAATCCCCGGGACCCCCAGGACCCCCGGCCAGGGGCCGCCCAGGGCTTACCCCGGAGCTCCTCCCTCCAGCCTGGACCTAACCGTCTTTTCCTTCCCCGTTGACCCAGGGCACCCTCCCGCCCCCCTTCTGCCCCCCAGCACCACCTCCGCGACACCCAGCAGCATCTCCGCACCCTCCGAGGCTGCAGTTCCCGGCCACCGGAAGTTGCCGTCTCTGGCTTCCACCCTCCTCTCCCCAGGTAAGACGGCCGGGCTGGGGGTGCGGTTTGTGGGGGTTGGCCTGACGAACTTCAGGAAAGGACCCCCTTGCTCCTGGCCACTCCTATAGATCCTGCCACTGGCCTCTGCCTGCCTCTCATTGGTGTCTTTATGAAGCTTTTCCAGGCTCCCAGACTCACTCTGACCCCAAGCTCTGCCCTGGACCAAGCCCAGCTGCCCACCAGCCACCATTGCCATCTCCAGCCCCCTCATCTACCAAGGTAGGTGGGTCCTGCCCCCCACCCAGATGTTTGACACCAGCAAGCAGTGACAAAGCCGCCTTTGGTCCCCTGGGCCACCCCAGGCAGCCCAGCAAGGGTGGGCTGAGGCAGAGGGGAGGACACGGGACCTCACCTGATACAGGGTCTCTTCCCACAGCCCAGCCTGGAGAGCTCCACGTCCCTCCTGGCGGGGGCCCCCTCTTCTTCATTCTGCTGGCCCCTCCATGAGATTTGCCAGGGCACCCATGACTTCTCAGAGGAGCTCAAGATCGGGGAGGGCGGCTTTGGCTGTGTGTACCGAGCAGTGATGAGGAACACAGTCTATGCTGTGAAGAGGCTCAAGGAGGTGTGTGGAGCATCCTCGCCAGGGCCCTCGAGGGCTGTTCCCAGATATGGGCTTTTGTGGTCCTTCCCCGCCCCCTTCACAACCCCGCAGGGTTCCTTCAGCCCTCTGATTTCGCAGTCCAGGGTCCCCAGTCCCGTGCTCCTTCTGGGCCCAGAACAGGTGGCAGGGCGGGGTGGCCATGAAGTCCTGGCCATAGGAGTCTCACACTGCCGAACCCCCTGCCCATTCTCCCTGAGGGCTGCAGGAGGCTGACCTGGAGTGGACCACAGTGAAGCAAAGCTTCCAGACGGAAGTGCAGCAGCTGTCACGGTGAGCCTGTGGGCAGGGGCAGGGCCCTGCCAGGACCATGTGTCCGGGGACCTGGCTCCTCCTTGGTCCGCAGCCTGCCAGGCCCAGGCAAGCCGGGGAACCTGGTTAGGGACCATCCTTGCCCGCACCCCACTCCATGATGGCTGGATGGAAGGCGTGCTGGACAATGGGAGCAGAGCGCTGAGACCCCACTGTTTCAAGTAGGTTTCGTCACCCCAACATCGTGGACTTTGCCGGCTACTGTGCTCAGAGTGGCTTCTACTGCCTTGTCTATGGCTTCCTGCCCAATGGCTCCCTGGAAGATCGCCTCCATGTCCAGGTAAGCCTTGCCCGGCCCGGCCTGGCACACTGTGTCATGCTTGGCACCCGGTCCGAGCAGGACATGGGGCCAGGGCCCTTGGCGTCAATGAGCAGGGCCTCTCTGTGCTCGGAAGCTGAGCTCGTGGGGCCTCTGAAAGGGGCCCCGTCTGCTCCCCTGAGCAATCAGAGTAGCAGAAGGGTCTTGGTGGCATCACCCAGAGGGCAAGAGGCAATGGACAGCCCCTGGGCCCCATCTAGAGAGGCACCCACAGGACACAAGGGCTGACTGAGCCCAGGACAGGAGCATCTCTGACCTGACACTTCAGTGCTCAGGGGAAGCAAGGATGGGCGTCAAAGACGGTGGCTCCGCGGTCTCCCCTTTCTTCCTTGTGCCCCTCCAGACACAGGCCTGGCCCCCTCTCTCCTGGCCTCAGCGACTGGACATCCTTCTGGGCACGGCCCGGGCAATTCAGTTCTTACATCAAGATAGCCCCAGCCTCATCCACGGAGATGTCAAGAGGTGAGGTGGGGACACAGCCAGCCCCTGGAGGCCTTTGAGGGTGGCAGGAGCCCTATGCCAAGGGGTGATGCTCCCACACCTCCCACCAGCAGGGACTGGGGGTGCCTGCTGCCTGGTCCCCGGGAGCCTGGCCCTGAGCAATCCCCCTGAAAACAGGGGACATCAGGGCTGCGGTCTGCAGGTCACTGAGCACCAAGTGTGGGCCAAGGGTGAACACAGAGGCCAAGGATGGGCCCCACTGGTGAACAGAGCCTCAACTGCAGGACGGGGCTCTGAGGGCCACTTGCTCAAAGCCCCCAAGGGGCTGGAATACCATGAGCGCAGGCCACAATCTGCCGCTGAGGAGCATGTCGGTGGCTCTGGTCTGATTGTCTCAGGACCAGGCAGGGGGCAGTAGGCACAGGGATGATGAGTCACAGAGAGAGCTAGGGCCAGGCTGACACCACCGCCTTCTGTCCCCAAGTTCCAACATCCTTCTGGATGAGAGACTGATGCCCAAACTGGGGGACTTCGGCCTGGCCCGTCTCAGCCGGTTCACAGGGGCCAACCCTGGCCAGAGCAGTAGCGTGGCCCGGACTCGGACGGTGCGCGGCACCCTGGCCTACCTGCCTGAGGAGTACGTGAAGACTGGGAGGCTGGCCGTGGACACCGACACCTTCAGCTTCGGTGTGGTGAGCTGCAGGGCCCTCGGCCGGCCTGGGAGTGGGGAGCCGCGGCCCCTGGAGAATCCCCCAGCAGGCCTGACCAGCTTCAGCTCCCAGGACTTGTCCTCCCCTTCTCAGGCGCCCTGCGCGGCTCCACACCTTCATGTCTGTCGTTTTCCATTCCTCTGCTCCACGTGGGCCCTCCAGACCCCCCGAGCTTGAGTCCCATGAGCGGGTTCTCGGCGGCCCCAGTCTGCAGCCTGCTCTCTCTGCAGGTGCTGCTGGAGACCCTGGCTGGCCAGAGGGCCGTGAGGATGCATGGTGCCCAGCCCAAGTATCTGGTGAGCTTCCTCCCAAGGCAGGTGGGGAGGGAGAGAGGGGAGGGTGGAACAATCTGGAACACGGGTTCCCGCAGGAGCCAGCCTTGCCACTGCTGACTCATCGTTGAGAGTAGGCAGGGCCCCAGACAGCTGCATCTGCCTGGCCGGGGACAAACTTGTCTTTCCCCGGCAGGGGCCACAGGCCCTTCCAGACCCCACCTGGGTTGGGGGGGGTCCGGAAGGGTGGGGTGCAGCCCGATCACAATGGAAAATAGAATCAGGGGATCTGGGAGAGGCAGTGTTTGGGAATCAGACTGCATCCCCTCTCACCCCAGACGCCTTCCCTGAGTTTTGGGGGGCAGGTCTGCTCCTCCAAGGACTGACCTAGAGCCCAAAGTCCAGCTTCTCTCTGCTTAGTCGGCAGGAAGCGTCACACTGTATAAGTCGGTGTGTTGCCCAGGCTCAGGGCTGTTTCCATCCATTCCTGGGTCTCGGAGGGGGTCGCTGCCAGACAGGGTACCGAATAGATCTGCACTCGGGCCTATCGTCAGCACCGCTGTGGGGCAATATGCCAAACCCCACAGGGTCCCTGCCACAGCTTCTCTGGGCAACCACCAAAAAGCTCTTTCAGAACTGTGAGGAGGTGGCGGAACCCCTTTACTCCGGTTGTGCTTGGGATGAAGGCCCGGACCCCCAACGTGGTTGCCAGCTTGCTGTCTGTCCTCCAGACCCCGTGGCTCCCTGTTCCTCTGCCTGAAAGGCCACGCCCACCGACCCTAGGGTCTGCCCCTGGTCCTTCCCATCTGGTCCTGTCCCCTCCATCTCCATAGGGCTCTCCCCTCTGAGCCCTGCCCTCTCTCTGGCTAGTTGCTGTCTTTTGATCAGAGCCGGAGTGTCACTTGCTTGCGCCCACCCCCGTCAAAACCCCTGGGGAGTCCTCCCTGCCTAGGCTTCCCCTGGTTTTCATCTCTCCCCTCTCAGGAAGTCAGCTCTGTGAAAGCCAGCCCAGGTGCTGGGCAACTGGCTGGATCCCGGGGGCCCAGGTCAGCACTGAGCACATGCAGATGAGAGCCAGGGGGATGGCAGCACAAGGCACGGCCCACAGGGGCCAGGCTCACATTGCATGTCCCACAGAAAGACCTGGTTGAAGAGGAGGCCGAGGAGGCCGGGGTGACCCTGAAGGGCACCCAGACCGCAGTCCAAGGCGGGCCAGCCACAGACACCTGGGCCGCCCCAGTCGCCGCCCAGATCTACAAGAAGCACCTGGACCCCAGGCCGGGGCTGTGCCCACCAGAGCTGGGCCTGGCCCTGGGCCAGCTGGCTTGCTGCTGCCTGCACCGCCGGGCCAAGAGGAGACCCCCGATGACCCAGGTAATCCTGTGAGCTGGGGGTATGGGAAGTGCTTGAGATGCTAGTCTCCACATGTTGCTGGGTTCAGCTTGAGCCCCCACTGAACCCAGCCGGGTACAGAGAGGGAGGCGATCGGCTTTTTACTGCGCCCCCTTCTGGGTGCCTGTCACCACTGCATCTGCCTTTTTTGTGTCCTACCTCTTTGTCTGTTTTTTTTTTAATTTATTTATTTATTTTAATTGGAGGCTAATTAATATACAATATTGTAGTGGTTTTTGCCATACATTCACATGAATCAGCCATGGGTGTACATGTGTTCCCCATCCTGAACCCCCCTCCCATGTCCTTCCCCATCCCATCCCTCATTTGTCTCTTTTGAGAAAAGAAAGACGCATCATTGAGGGCATCAGGGAAACAAGGTTTGCTTTCTCAAAGACAAAGAGAAGCCATTCTCGGTCCTTAGCTTTACTGGCGATGATTCTCTTCTCCGGCCCTGACCCAGAGCTGCCCTGTGGTTCCACTACCCTCCGCGAGGACCTGGTTGGCGCCATTCGCCCTGAGAGCCCTGGTCTCTCCCTGCAGGTGTACCAGACATTGGAGGAGCTGCAGGTGGCAGTGGTAGGGCCATGCCTGGAGCCGAAGGCTGCCAGCCACAGCCCCCCTTCCCCACAAGAGAACTCCTACGTGTCCACCAGCAGGAGCACCCTGAGCCGTGCCAGCCCCTGGCAGCCCCTGGCAGTGCCCTTGGGGGCCCAGGCCCAAGCTACAGACTGGCCACAGAAAGGTGCCAACCAGCCCGTGGAGAGCGACGAGAGCATGTCTGACCTCTCCGCTGCCCTGCACTCCTGGCATCTGAGCCCCAGCTGCCCTGCAGGCCCAGGGGCCCCCAGCTGGGCACCAGAACCCCTCGGGCAGGCTGCCCACACCCAAGGGGGTGCCGCCCGAGAGTCAAGCTTGGGGAGCTGCCTGGGTCTCCAGCCCACAGGTGTAGAAGGTACCAGCAGGGGGACCAAAGCCCTCCTTTCCCGGCAAACTCTGTCCTCCCCACCCCAGCCTTCTGGGAGGAAAGATCTGGGACCCGCCGTGAAGCTCTATCTGTCCTTATCAAGTTGCGGGCTGCTGTCTTGGGGCAGGCTTCTCGCCTGACCCCAGGAAGGTACACAGGACCATCCCGGGCCATCTCGTCTTGCCGGGCCATGCCCCCAGCTGGCTGAGGACAGGCCAGGAGTGAGGCAGGCCCAGTCCACGACTGGGCTCCAGGCCTTGCCCACAGACAGATGGAGCACTCAGGACCTCTGTACTTTGGGAGGACAGGGAGGGAGCTAGGCTGGGGACAGGGAAGGCTTGTGAGGCCAGCAGTGAGTGTCAGCAGGGAGTTCCCAGTGGCTCAGGGGGTCCTCTCTCCACTCCAGGACCCCTCCTGGGCAGCTCCACATCCTCGCAGCCCCCGCAGATTGTGATCAATCCGGCTCGACAGAAGATGCTGCAGAAGCTGGCCTTGTATGAGGACGGGGTCCTAGACAGCCTACAGCTGCTCTCGTCCAGCTCTCTCCCAGGTACCCCCTGAGAATGGTGGCCTTTGAGAAATCATGTGCTCTGGGCACAGACCGGTCCTGTCCTATCCTACCCCTCTGTCCTGCCAACACTCCCCCTCCCCGTAGTCTGGGATTGCCAGACCTACCCATGCTTCCAGAACATATGAAGGCCCCAATGGGCAGGTTCCATTCAAAGAAGTGCTGCTGAGGAATAGAAACCACTAAGTCCAGAGAGTGACCCAGGAGCGAGGGGGTAGGGCAGCCCTGCTGTCGCCTAACCAACTGGCATTTCCTTCCTGCTGTGCAGACTCGGGCCGGGACCCACAAGACAGACAGGGGCCCGAAGAGAGAGATGAGTTTCGGAGCTGAACTGCCCACCTGGGCTGATCCCCAAACCTGGAAGTCCAAGTTCTCATGGTCGGAAGTTCTCACAGCCCTCAACCCCTTGGTGGCCCACAGGCATTGGGGGTGGGGGGGGCTCCATCCACCTAGAGGAGGGCGCATGGTGGCCCTGGCACTCTTGGGGTGTGGGCATGAGCCGGGCTCGCAGCCCCCTGCCCCAGATAGGGCAGGGACATCTCCATGACCTGCCCTCAGCCCAGCATCTGTGGAAGCCAAGGGCCGCTGGGCCCTTGGGCCAAGAAGGAGCTGGGAGTGGGCACTGCCAGTTGGGCAGGGCATCTGTAGCCCAGGGCTACAGGGCACAGAGCTGCCGAGGTGGGAGCCCCTCCCAGCCTTGTAACTGGGAAAAGACAGAGGTGTGGCTGGCCTGTGGTTCAGTCCATGAGCTGGAAGTAGGGGTTCCAAGAGGCCCTGGGGAGTCCCACAACGCCTCCTGCCAGGCCAGTGTCTGCAGGCTTCACCGGGGCCCGGGAGCTGGCCCACCACCCAGGCTACCTCTTGGTGCTGCAGACAGTCACCGAGTTAGGCTGGGCTCTCAAGACCACAGGCTCTGCCCTGGGGACGGCTTGTGGCAGAGGGGTCATGGCACCCTCCCCAAGGTTTGGCTTGGCACACACCTTGTGTCACCCAGACAGTGAGAAGCCCCAAGAAGGCAGGAAGTTGGGAGCCAAGCAGAGAGGAAGGAAAAAGACAAGGGGACTCCAAGTTTTCACAGCAAGTCAGAGTTCATGTCACGAGTGTCTCTGAGAGCAGCCCAGAGCTGTAGCAGAGGCTCCAGATGCTTCTGTGTCTGCATTCATGAGTCACACTACAGGCCCCACATAAACGAGGCATTGGTGGAGTCCAAGTTCACCTGGAGTAATAAAAGCTTACCCTTCCATCTCTGGCTGTACTTGTAGACTTTGTGGTAAAGCCCTGAGCTTGTCCAGTAAGCCGCCATGCTGGTGACAGGTCACACAACACTATTACCCAGCAGTACTTTCACAGGTTGTTACATTTTCCCCTGTGTTACACATTTTTATTGTAAATGGCATCTTTATTTCCTTTTCTAACTGCTCGTTACTTGTGTATAGAAGCACAATTGAGTTCTGTCCATTGGCTTTGCCTTCTATGACCATGCTTCAATTTACACATTAGCTCTAATAGTTGTTTGGTAAATACCGTGGGATGGTTTATGCACACAACCATCTCATGTGCAAATAAAGACTGTTTCACTTCTTCTTTTCCATTCTGTATGCTGTTTAGCTCTTGCTCCTTTTTTCATTTATTTATTTTTTTGTTTGTTTGGCTATGCCATGCAACTTGTGGGATCTTAGTTCCCTGACCAGGGATTAAACCCAGGCCCACGGCAGTGAAAGTGCAGAATCCTAAACACTGACCCACCAGGGAATTCCCTTTGTTCTTTTTCTTACCTTGTTACACTAGCTAGGACATCTGGTCCAGTATTGAATAGAAGTGGTGAAAGGGGACATCCTTGCCTTGTTCTCAGTATCAGGTACAGAGTATTATATTTCACCGTGAAGTATGATGCTACCAATAGAATTGTCATAGGTGTATGTTGTCAATGTGGTAAACCCCATAAGTTGATTTGTCAATATTAAACCAATTTTATATTCCTTAGATAAAAACAGCACTTGGTTATGATGTTACCCTTTTATATATTTCTAAATTCCATTTGCTAATACCGTTTGAGAATTTTTGCATCTGTTCATGAGGGATACTGACCTGTAGTTGTCTTGTAATATCTTTACCTGGTTTTGCTATCAGATAGGGCTTCATAAAGTAAGTTGGAAAGTGTTTCCGTCTCCTCCTAGGTTGTTAAAGGGCTCGTATATGCTTAAGTGTTACTCCTGTAAATGTTTGATGGAATCGCGAGTGAAGTCCTCTGCATCTGGAGTTTTCTTTCTTTTCTTTTCTTTTTTTTTTTAGTTTTCTTTGAGGGAAGGTTTTTCATTATAAATCCAATTTCTTTATTTAGATATCAGGCCCTTCAGATTTTGTTCATGTGTCAGTTTTAGCAATTGGTGTCTTTCAAGGAATTCACCTGTTTCATCTAAGTTGACATAAATTTAATAATGCTCCCTTACCCTTTGATGTCTGTAGGATATATAGCAATAGCCCCTCTTTCATCCCCAATACTGGTAATTTGTGTCTTTCCTTTTTCTGAATTTATTTTATTTTATTTTTGGCTGTGCTGGGTCTTCACTGCTGCACATAGGCTTTCTCTAGTTGTGGCGAGTGGGAACTGCTATTTGTTGGGGTGCACAGAGGCTTCAGTAGTTACGACTCATGGGCTTAGTTTCTCTGCGGCATGAGGGATCTTTCTGGACCTGGGATTGAAGTCATGTCTCCTGATTTGGCTGGCAGACTCCCAACCACTGGGCCACCAGGGAAGTCCCATGTGTTTCCGTTTTTTTTTTTTTTTTGATCAGCCTAAATAGAGACTTATCAATTTTATTGATCATTTCAAAGAAGCAAGTTTGGTTTCACTGATTTTTCTCTATTGTCCATTTTCTCTCTTTTATTAAATTCCACTATCATGCCCTTTCTTTTACTTGTTTTGGAGTAATAAATCTTATTTGGGGTTTAATTTGCTCATCTTTTTTCCAGCTTCTTAAAGTATAATCTTAAATTAATGATTTTAAAAGTTTGTTTTTCTAATATAAGCATTTAAGGCTATAAATTCCCTTTGAGAACACAATTAGCTGCATCCTACTGATTTAGATATATTGTTTTCATTCTCATTCAATTCATAATGTTTTCTAATTTTCCTTGTGATTATTTTCTTTAACTAATGTCTTACTTAGAGGTGTATTTAATTTCCAAATATTTGAGGATTTTACAGATACCTATATGTTATGTGTTTTTTAATTCTGTTGTGGTCATAGAATTTACTCTGTATGATTGCATTCCTTTGAAAATAATTGAGACTTGCTTCATGACTTAACATATGGTTTAGCTTGGTGAATGTTCCATGTGTATTTGGAAAGAGTGTATATTCGGCAGTTGGATGGAGTATTCTATAAGTGTCAGGTCAAGATGATTGATAGTGTTCAAGTCTCTAGATTGCAGTCTCCAGCTGTAACTCCATCTTTCTCCTTTCAATTTGTTTAGATTTTGCTGCATGTATTTTGATGTTCTCATTGGGTGCATACATGTTTAGGACTGTGTTCTTTATAAATTGGCTCTTTCAGTATCATGAAATGCCCCTCTTTATCTCTGGTAATGTTCTTTCTTTTGATGTCTGCTTTGTATGGTATGGATATAAGTGGCTACTCCCAATTTCCTTGTGCTTAATTTGTTTCCTGGTATAGCATTTTTTTTCAGTTCTGTGTCTTTGAATTTAAAGTGCACTTATAGATGCATATGGTTCAGTGTTACTTTTTGTTTTGGTTTATCTTTTTTAACCAGTTTCATAATCTCTGCCTTTTTAATTGGTCTGTTTAGTCCATTTACATGTGATGGTTAGGTTTCAGTCTATCAGTTGCTTTTTATTTTCTGTCTATTTGTCACATCTGTCCTTTGTTCCTCTTTTCCTCTGTCCCTAACATCTTTTGATTAATCACATGTTTCTTGTATTCTATTATTTCTCTCCTGTTGGCTCATTAGCTCTAATAACTGAGACCACTGGTTCTACTGGAGAGCTGCATCATATCCTAGAAAGTACCTCCTGGCAGAAATGCCAGGCTGCTTGAAGTGGTCACAACATTTGTTTTCCTTCTGATCACAGTCTGATACTGCCAGTTGTCCAATATCTGAAAATAGTTGTTTCAGATATTTTGTCTAGTTTTCTAGTTGTTCACAATGAGAGGGATATTCTGGCTGGAATCACAACATTCCCCTCTTTTCTGAGGAATTCTTAGGTCCTAAGATGACCCCATCTTTTTCCTGCAGGATCCATTTGTTCCTCACTCCTGAATCTACTTTCATCAAATATCTTCTAGTGGCTTCCATTCTTTGTTTTTTTTTCTAGTCTCATGTGATTTGATTTTAAATTTTCTTGAAATGCAGTAGGTTAACAATGTTGTTTCAGGTGTACAACAGAGTTTCACTTATACACTATAAATATATCCTTTTCACGTATACACTATAGATATATCTGTTTTTTTTAGATTCTTTTCCATTATAGGTCAGTCACCACAGGATATCGAGTAGAATTCCCCTTGCTATATAGTAGGTTGGTTAGTAGCTTAAACCATTCCTTTGACCCAGCACCTCTCTCCAAATCATAACCCTAATTTTCTATTCCTCTTTATGGACAGTCTCAAAATAATTGTCTCTTCTCTTACTTTTTTCCCATTTCTTCTTCAAACCCTTCTAATCTGGTTTCAACCTGACCACTCCACCAAAGTGATGTCCAAGTCACCACTGACCATGTTACTAAATCTCATGACCCCCCTTACAACTTCATCCTCCAGGCCTCAGGGTACCACCTCTGCGATGTTGCCTGCTGTGTCCTCTACCCCACCCCTTCACTACCTCCACTCTTTTTCACCCAGATGCCTACCAGACATGTCATCTTTGATGTCTTGCAGGTGCCATAAGCCTAAGTGACAAGATACAACATTGGATTCCCAGCTCACTGATGTTGTTTGGCTATAGACAACCAGGTGACAGCCACCACTGAGACCTAAGTCAGCACTAGTTATCTATTGTCCCAAATAACCACCGCAAAATGAGCTGAAATGATGACATTTATTTTTGTGAACCTGCAATGTGGGCAGGCCTCTGATGGGTACAACTCAGCGTCAGCTGGAGTAGCCAGAAGGCTGGTTACTGGGACCACTCAGAGGCTCCTGCATGTGTCTGGTGGTCAATGCTGGGGGTTTGCTGAGTACCCTGCTGGGGCCTGGACACCTGCCTGCACATACTGCTTCTTTGTGGCCACGTGGCTTCTTCCCAGCATGGGAGCTGGCTTCTAAGAGTGAGCCCCTCAAGACGGCCCGCTGGAGGCCATATCACTAGTTTCAGTCTGGTTTCCGCTGCATCCTCAAGGGGGAAGTGATTACAGTCCAGCTTTTGGTGGGAGGAGTGTCAGAGGATTCATGGATGTGTCGAAAACCAGCACAAGGGCATTTCCTTACACAAAGAGGACCACTGTGCTGACTTCAAACAAAGCAGGGTCTGCTGTGTTCTTGAACTTCCCAGAAATGGAACCACGTAGATGGGCCCTGTTTTGGCCAGCTTCTTTCACTCAGCATGTTGTTCAGAGATGCAGCCGAGCGGTAGCAGCAGACAGGCCTTCATGCCTGCATGCTCTTCCATTGCACACACAGACCACATTTCACCCCTTCTCCCCTTCGTGGACGTCTGGATTGTTTTCAGTTGGGAGCTGGTATAAATAAAGGTTCTGTGAACATTTCTGTGTATGTCTTCATAATGGATGTCTGCATTTCTCTTGGATGTTCTATGCATTAGGGTTTCAGCCTAGAGGCAGAACCACTATTGGTTATAGATAGGGTTCAGCCTGCCAGGGTGCGTGAGGCTGTAGCTTCTGCCTCTCTTGGACCTCAGGTCAGCAGGCCTGGCTTCTAGAAAGGAGAGACAGCCATTTGTGGGAAAGCAAACCCCAGTGAAGCCTACATTGGTCTCACCGTATTCCCATGGTGCAAGTGGCCCATGGACAAGCCGGTGCACAAGGTCACATGTGCAGCAACCCCCAGCCACACTTCCCACAGATCTCAGCTCCATACCACAAAGGCACTCCGCCCTCCACCAGCCTTCCTATCCCCTCCTCATCTGCCAGATCACACCCAAATTTCTCCTGAGGCCAACCTTGACCTGGGGTCACATGTGAAAGGCAATTCTGGGAAATTCAGAAATTTCAGTTCAGTTTGGGTGACACAGTACCAGAGCAGCCCAGGCACATATATACATATATACATGTGATGCATGTGGCCAGCCATAGCAGGTCCTGCCAGATGTTTTCCAATGTGGCTATACCAGTTTACCACCCCCCTCCCCCAGCAGTTCATGAACATTCCAGTTGCTCCACATCCTCATGGATACTTGGTATTCTCCGTGTGTTTTCACTGTAGTCATTCCAATGGGGTTGTGAAGGGCTATCTCATTGTGGTTTCGGTTTGCATTTCCCTGATGACTCATGGTCAGCATCCGTTCATCTGCTTGTTGGCCATCTGCAAGTCTGCTCCTTGCAAAGGCACACTGCATGATGAGGCCCTTGTTGATATGCAGGGCTTCTGTGTCCATTCAGAGGATTTGTCTTGGATGACAAGTGTCCCATAGCATCTTCTGCCACTCTGGGCTTTATCGTTTCATGCTCTGAATGACATTTTTTGACGAACAGTTCTTAATTTTAATGAAGCCCAACATAGCGATCGTTTCTGTTAAGAGAAGATCTTTTAAGATCTTTTTTGTTGGTCTGTGCTCTGCTTAAGAGATTTTGGCTTCCTCCAGGGTCATGAAGATATTATCCTTTGACTTCTAGACACTTCATTGTTTTATATTTCATATTTAGGTCCATGCGATACCTCAAGTTGATTTTTGTTTCTGGTGGCAGGTTGACATCTTCCCCGACATGGACATCCTGTCTCTCCCATGTATGTTCAGTTGTTCAGTCGCTCAGTCGCATCTGACTTTGTGACTCCATGGATTGTTAACCACCAGGCTCCTCTGTCCATGGGATTTCCTTCTCCAGGGGATCTTCCTGACCCAGGAATCAGACCCACATCTCCTGCATCGCCTGCTTGGCAGGCAGATTCTTTACTGTGAGCTATGAGGGAAGCCTCCACCAGTAAGTGAAAAGACCATCCTTCCCCAGTGGATCATAGTGAGGGCTTTGTCATCAACCTGCTGGCCAGCTCTGTTCTCTGCTCCATTACACCAGGCTCTCTTCCTTCTCCCTACCAGCACCATGTCAGCTTCATTACTGTGGCTTTAGAGCAGGTCTCTATTTCTGTGAGTGTTGAGCCTTCAAGTTTGTTCTTCTAGATCATCTGGTTTTTCTTCCAGATCGATCTTCCAGTTTTTCTAGGCTGTTTGCATTTCCACATAAATCATAGAGCAGTTGGCGCTCTCTTCCACTGCTGCTGGGAAGGTCAAATGGGTCAGCCACTTTGGAAAATGGTTTGGCAGTGTCTTAAAATGTCATCATCCACTTATACAACAATACACTTCTCTGGCCAGCATCTTAGAGGAGCAAATTCATCCATCCACACCAAGACTTGTACAGCTGCTCTAACCACAACAGCCAGACAGTGGAAACAATCTGAATAGCCATCAGGTGACTGTGTCAACTGTATGTTCATATAACAGAGGAAAACTTAGCAATTAAAAAGGAATGAACTATTGGACTCAGAGTAACTACACTGAGTGAAAGGAGCCAGACCAAAAAAGCACACAATTCTAGGAAATGCATACTTATCTCTCCTGACAAAAAGCTGGTGGGTGGCTGGTCTAGGGATGGGTGGGGATGGAGGTGTGAGACAGAGGAGTCACCAAGAGGGAGGGAAAACTTTTGGAGGTGACGGTTTCATAGATAGAACTTTCAGAAGTCTAGGCTTTCAATTACATGCAGTTGATTTTATGTCAATTATATCTCAAGATAGCTGTTTTTATTTAAAATACAATGTGACTCTTTTAAGCAACATATTGTTGAGTTTTTTTTCCATTTAATCCAGCCTGACAATCATTGTTTTATCCACTGACATTTTAATGTAATTGCCCATATGGTTGTGTGTGTGTTTATTGTGGTTAAATATACATAACATAATATTTATCAGGAGAACCATTTATATCCAATTCAGTGGCCCTGGATACATTCACAGTGTTGTGTAACCATCACCACCATTGGAACCCCCCCAATTTTCTCATCATTAGCAACATAAACCCTGTGCCCACTAACCAGTGACACCCCATTCTTCCTCCTGAGATGCCCATATTGTCCCATCTGCTCTGTGTTCCTTCCTTTTTCCTTTCTCACGTTCTTTCAATGTCACTAGTGTCATCCCTCTTGGGTTACCCTGCAGATCAGGTCTGCAGCCCTGCATGTACCCCTCCCCCAGCACTCCTGGCTTCACAAACCTGGCTTCACTCCAGCATGGTTTGACTTATGCTGCGTTGACCGCATAGATTCTCTTTCTAATGTTCTGCATGCCTTCCCTCTGCTCTGGTCTTCCACCCTGGATCCCTCCTTCCCTTCCTTGCTTTATTTCTCAAATGACTTCATTTCTTGGCTGAAAATAGGGTCAAGAAAATAATGAGAGGATAACATTGCCACCAGAGCCATTAACGAGTATGACCATCCTCTGCTGTTTTCTGCTCTTGACTCCTGCAAACATCACCAAATCCCCTCTATGGGGCCCGTGACCTAGTCATCAGTGTTTTTTGAATAACACTTTATATAACAAATACTCTCTGGGTGGACCTCTGCACGCAGGGGAAATGTGGGGCTCCTTCACTCATTTATCAAGATGGCTGGGGTGACTATGCTGGGATCTGTGACACCCTTTCTTGGCTATAACTCACATACCATAGCATTCACTTGTTCCAAGCTGCAAAAGGAAATGGCATGCCCATCAATAGTCACTGCCTGTGTTTCCCTGTCCCCCTTCCAGCCCAAGGCTGTGCTTAGTCATTCAGTCATGTCTGACTACGGTCCCATGGACTGTAGCCTGCCAGGCTCCTCTGTCCATGGGAGTTTCCCAGCAAGAATACTGGAGTGGGTTGCCATGTCCTCCTCCAGGGGATCTTCCCCACCCAGGGATCAAACCAGAGTCTCCTGCATTGGCAGGCGGATTCTTTACCACTAGTGCCACCTGGGAAGCCCCAACCCAAGGCAATTATTAACTTATTTGCTCTATGGTTATAGCTATTGTGGACATTCCACATAAATTTGATCTGTTGTGTCTGACTTCTTTCCCTGAATAGCATGACTTTCAACTTCAGCCACATTGCAGCCTGTGTCAGACCTCCATTCCTGTTGATGGCTGGATAATATGTCATCGTATGGAGAGACCACACTTTGTTAATCCATTCTTCCATAGATGGAAATGTGGGTTGTTTCCACTTTGGGGTGCCTATGAACAGTGCTGCTATGAACATCTGTGTATGTTTTCCTGTGGCTGTGTTTCATTTCTCTGGGAGTGGAATTGCTAGGTGGTACAGTAACTTATTTAGAACATTTTGAGGATCTATTTCCACAAGGGCTGTACCATTTTACAGCCCCACCAGCAACGTGTGAGGGCCCCAAGTTATTGTCTGTCCTTTTGATGAGCACCATTCTAGTAGGTGTGAAAGGCCAGCTTGTTGTAGTTTGCAGGTTTCTACTTCCTTAATGGCTAATGGTGTTGAATACCTTTTCATGTGCAGGGGTATTTCCCTTCAGCCTGAAGAACTACCTGCAATATTTCTTACAGGATAGGTAGGTTGGCATTGAGTTTCCCTAAACTTTGCCTGAAATGTATTTATTTTTGCTTTCATCTTAAAGATAAAGTCTATTTTTCTGGTTATAGAACTCCAGGTTGGAAACTTTTCCCTTTGGGCAGTGTTTCAGGTATCATCCTATCACCTTTCATTATTTCTGTTGAAAAGCCCACCACCAGTCTTGTTATAATGCTTCTGCAGGCAGTGTTTCATTTTGTTATAGCTGCTTCGAATAGTTCTTCTCTGTCTTGAGTTTTCAACAGTTTGACTGTGTGAGGTGCCTGGCACCTAGCTGTGATTTTCCTTGTATCTATGTTGCTCAATATTTGTAACCTCCTTGAACCTGGGATCTGATGTCTTTTTGTCACTTCTGGAAAGTTCCTGGCCACTATCTCTTCAGATATTGCTTCTGTCCTCTTTCCTCTGTAGCCTCTCGAGTAGGCCTTGTTCTCCAGTGCCTACAAATTGTTCTTGAAAAATATATATTTTGACCAACTTCTCAAGGTGTTTCCAGGGAGAGATAGTTCTGATATACTCTTATCAATTGTGACCAGAATGAAAAGTCACCACAGGTTATTCTTGACACCTCCCATTCCCTCACTCATACTGCCAACACCAGCTAGCCGACACATCTTATCTTCTTCCACACTGTATATCACTTCTCTCTGCCTCCTTTCCTGCCACTTTGGTCTCTTCATAAAACTCAGATATTAACCTGTAACAGTGGTCAAGACAGATCTGTGCCCTGGCAAGCCAGAACCAAATCCAAGCAAAGCTATGTCCCTTTGCTTCTCTCTCTGTTGAAGGGATGAACCACACTAAGCTCCCCAGCTAATGCCGGATGGTGTTTTTGGCTTGCTTGTGCTCTAGGAGCCACCAGTTGCAAAAGGAAGCTTGCTTTACACCATCAACGGGAGGCTCTGGAATGCTGGGCCACAAGTAGAAGCTGCAGATTCAGTAGAGCCAAAGGAACAGCTGGCAGAGAGCAGGGCACCCGTGGTCTCCTAGGGACAGAAGAGACATCACTCTGATAGTGACAATTTAGAAGAGAGGATCGATGCATCCTAAAACCTTCATTGTTTTTATCCTCTCACCAGATTGCAAATGTGACATCAGAAATTCTCCCTCACTGTTGTTTTTCTAGAAGAGAATGAAAGTCAGCAGGCACAAACAGTGAATGGAGACCTCCCTCCTGGGCTAGGTTTTCTGCTGAGTCACTGCCTTAATGGCTCCCCGAGATAACTGGCTCCCCCTCTCTTAGCCTGTTTCTAAGGCAACCAGTGAGCAGGCTGGGAGCAAAGCCAACCTGGGATCAGTAGTCCCATTCCTGGCCACCATGTGGTCAGGTTTTTTCCTAGTCAGAACATTTTTAGAGTCCTTTTTTTTTCTCCAAAAAACAAACCTTGCCTTTGAAAAATACCTGCTTCTCATGGAGAACCCCAAACAGCCTAGGAGTATAGTATATGAAGGAAGACAAAGCCCTTCTGAATTTCCCATCCTGCATCATCTCCTCCCCGAGAACAGAGAGCAATCACGCCAGCTTCCATGGTCCTCTGGCCACTGTTCAAAATGGTGCTCCCCCAGCTCATCCTGTGACCAGCTGGGTGCCCAAAGGCTGCTCTCAGGTGGACCCCCCCCACTCTTTTGCTCCTCTGTGGAACTGCAGAGCAGACACTGTCTGGATACGCTGTTAAGTGATGTACATGGTCCTCTGTTGGGGAATCACTTAGGTTGTTTCCAGTTCTTATCTTTGTGCTTTTGCCACTACAAACAATCCTGCTTCCTAACACTGTATTTTTACACACTGAGGCAAGGGTATTTTTTAGGTGAGACCCTCAGGAGCTGGATCACTAGCTCATTTTGGTAGACGCAGCCCATGTGGCCTCCAAGACACCAGGTATTGGCCAAAGTTTCACCTTTGCCAGTTCACTGGCGAGAAAACATAGCTTGCTTTTTATGTGCATTTCTTTCAGTTTGAGTGGCATTGGATGTTCTTCATGGGTCCTTTTGAGTTTCTTTCCATGTAAGCAACCTAGTTACAGCTTTTTCTTATCAGGAACAGAGAGTTCTTTCCAAATCCAGGATGATCTGTGTTCCAAGTATTCTATCCTCATTTGGGACGTGTCTTTAACTTTGTTCCTGGTACTTGCCATGCAAAACTGTACAAATCTTCACCTATCAGAATGGCTAGTATCAAAAAGACTACAAATAAATAACAAATATTGGAAAAGACATGGAGAAAAGAGAACCCTCATATGCCATTGGTGGAATGGGTAAGTTGGTACAGCCACTATGGAGAACAGTTTGGAGGTTCCTTTAAAAAGTAAAAAATAGAACTACCATAGGACCCAGCAATTCCATTCCCGGGTATGTCAAAATAGTCTCAAAAAGTAGAAAAACCAAATCCAACAAGAACCACACATGATATGGAATGATATGCAAAGGACATGTATTCAGCAAACTGTTCTTACCTTTCACAAAGGCATTCCCACAATGGAGTGAGCCTAGGGAGTGTAATAAGGAATGAGACTTGGGGGACCATGACTGGCTGAGGCCTGTTGGGGGCTGGGGCCACATCTCCCCCAACTTGGTGCCACCATCTGGCTTTGAACACAATTCTCCCTCTTTGTCTAATTAACTTGGGAACCTAACATCCTAAGTTGGGGATGTGTGTGTGTGTGTGTGTGTGTGTGTGTGTGTGTGCGCGCGCGCGCACGCGCGCGCAGCCACTCAGGGTGACCATGGGGGCCCCCTCCCCCTTTTCCCAATTGCATCTGTTGGTGGCAGACTCCTCAAAGACCACAGGCAAAACCAACAAAGCTGAGTTTACTGGACTCAGTGCAAAGGCGATCAGGAAGGACACCACCTCGGCCCAGGAACCTAGAAAAAAGACTCGGAGCCAAGGAAGTGCGCAGTGATTTCCATGTGGGAATCTGGGGGCAAGCCAAGGGTATGACATGGTCATTGTGGACTGATTGATGGACACAGCCTAGGAGTGGGTCTTCACCTAGGGTTGGGTTACAGTCTTACCTTCCTGGGCCAAGTTTGTCTTGGAGCCAGAAGCTTGTGTACTCTGCTCTGTTCCCAGTTTGAGAACGCAGTGGGAAAGGATGCCCAGTCCCAGAATTGTTTGTCTTGGGGACAGGATGGTCTGTTTGTTCCCAATGCAATGTAACACGGGACTAGGAAAGGATGCTGGTGTCAGATTTCACAAGTTAAGACCTCTAGGCTACTGTTGGCACTCACTCACTCTCCTGTGAGGTCACCAAGATGATTGTTGGTCAAGCCAGGCCAAGATCACCGCAGCCTGCACTAAGAGGGACCACAACCTTGTCAGAGCCTTAGAGACTTCTTGGAAGGGCCAGGTCAGGGGTGAGATGTTTTTAATTAGGTCTTTTTGAGTCTGCTGTAAGGCTGGACTTTTAATGATGGGATCTGATGGGGATGGAGCCAACCTGACTCAGGATTGGTGGACCCTGCTGAGCCAGGGCTTTGAAGGTAACTGCAAGAACAAAGGGCCCTCTGCAAAGCCAGGGCTGTGATGTTTAGTTGGAGGCTGTCACTCTGATGAGGGCTGGTTAAAGAAGGTCATGTTTGGATAAATGGATTTTGAGGAAGCTCCTGAAATCAACAATAAAGTTATTTACAACTTCTACATCCTAGACAAGAATTTCCTGGCATAGCAGAGGCACCAGGAGCTAAGAGGCTTGGTGACTGTGGTTGTGGTTCTCGCCTGAGCAGGTCAAAAGCAGTGTGAGGGAAGCCACCTCCCCCTGGGGCTGAAAGTGACGAGATGGTGAGTGTCAGGTGGGCATTCTCGCTGACTTCTACCCAAAAGTATGTCCTATTGAGGGACCCCCAGTAGGTCAGCAGGGCTGAGAGGTGAGAAAGAAGGCAAACCCAACGTGGATGGATTCCTGGATGGAGGTGGAGGACAGAGGAGCCTGGCAGGCTGCAGTCCATGGGGTCGCAAAGAACCAGACACAACTTGAACAACAACAAAACAACCCAGATTAATCCTCAAAATTCCCCAGAGTGAAGCATCCAGACAGTAACTCATCTAGCCTTTTGGCTTGAGAGATATATATCATGAGGAGGGCATGGCAACCCACTCCAGTGTTCTTGCCTGGAGAATCCTATGGACCAAGGAGCCTGGCTGGCAATATAGTTCATAGAGTCACACAGAGTCAGACACAAAAGAAATGACTTGGCACGCATGCAAATATATCATATATCAGCTTTTGGAGCTAGCATCTATCAGAGATTTCACTTTCCAACAATGGCTGGAGTGATATCCCCCACACCATTTGTTCTTCCAGAACATTTCCACTCCCCCATCAGAAGGTAGAGTCCTCTTGGCCCTGGGTGGGCCTTTATGACTGCCTTGACTAGATGGATTCTGGCAGAAGAAACTAGTGACATCCAAGGCTAAGTCCATCTCTTGAGAGGCTCACCCTCACAGGCCCCACACTGTGAGGGAGGTGACCCAGAGGGGCACGTATGCAGAGGGACCATCCAGCACCCACTTGCCCATGTGCCATCTTGGCAATAGATGCCCAGCCCTCAGTGGGCTGGCCCCAGCTGATACCACATAGAACAGAGATGAGCCCTACCCAGGATTTGGACCCACCAGCCAAATGGACTCGTGGAGTTGATTTAAGCCACCGTTCTGGGGTGGATATTGAACTGGAATGCCATCTATTCCAATTCCTGTGTTATTAAGTGAACTGATTTTTTTTTCTCTGAGGCATTTTATTTGTATGTATTACATCCCTAGAAAAAGAATCCAAGGATTTTCCCTCCTGTATGTTTTCGTCTTGCTTCTTTATGGTCCATGATGCCAGCTGAGGTTGTCAGTACAATGAAACCAAACTGACAGGATGGGAGCAGGTTATTCTGACATTTTTCTAGATCTTTGAGTTGCACATCAAATCTGGGGCTGATCACTCCACACTTATTTAGCCTGCCTGTGAGGTTCACAACAATTTTCCCAGCCCTGTGATCATCAATGATTTCAAATTCACCAATGTAACCATGCTTCATCATCACTGTTAGAAACCTGACGATGACTTTGGAGCATGGCCTAATATGATTTTTTTTAACAATTACCATTTTGACCACTTTGAACTGTTCCAGTCAGTGGTATTTTAAGTTCAGATCATTCACACCACCACCATCCATCCCCAGAGCTCTATCCATCTTCCCAACTGAAACTCTGTCCCCCTTAAATACTAATCCCCCCTCCCATTGCCCAGGCCTTGGCACACAGTATCCTACTTTCTGTGTCTGTGAGCTGGGCTGCTCTAGGGACCCCATACCACAGAATCACACAGTCTTTGCCCAGTTGTGTCTTGGGTTATTTCACTCAGCATAATGTTTTCAAGGTTTGTCCATGTTGAAATATGTATCAGAATTTCTTTCCTTTTTAAGGCTGAATGACACTCCACTGTGTGTCTCTACTACACTTTGTCCACTCATCTGTGAACATTGATGTATAAGTACCTGTCCCAATCCCTGCTTTCAATTCTTTTGGGTGGAATTGTTTCAAATAACCTTTTGAGATCTACTGATGTCATGTTTTCCTTCTTGGGTGTATTAATATCGCTAATTATAGTAACATCATTTGGAGAAGGCAATGGCAATCCACTCCAGTACTCTTGCCTGGAAGATCCCATGGACAGAGGAGTCTGGTAGGCTGAAGTCCATGGGATCGCTAGGAGTCGGACTCGACTGAGAGACTTTCCTTTCACTTTTCACTTTCATGCATTGGAGAAGGAAATGGCAACCCATTCCAGTGTTCTTGCTTGGAGAATCCCAGGGACTGGGGAGCCTGGTGGGCTGCCGTCTGTGGGGTTGCACAAAGTCAGACACGACTGAAGCGACTTCGCAGCAGCAGCAGCAGTAACTTCATTTGTAGTTGAATCCCCTCTGCACTCTTGAAATGAACGCCACTTGGTTATGGCATTGTGTTGTCTTGTAGTAGCTGAATTGTGTCTGGCTCTTTGTGACCCCATGGACCACATCCTGCCAGGCTCCTCTGTCCATGGGATTCTCCAGGCAAAAATACTAGAGTGGGTTGCCATTTCCTTCTCCAGGGGATCTTCCCAACCCAGTGATTGAACCCACGCGTCCTGCACTGGCAGGCAGATTCCTTACTGCTGAGCCACCAGGGAAGCCCCAGGTTATGGTATATTCATTTTTTAATCTGCTTTTGGATTGTCTTAGCTAATTTTTAATTTTTGAACTGTGCACCAATATTTCGGTGCAAAGAATCTGCAGTTTTTCTTTGTGGTGGGTTTGTTTTTTCTAGGGTGGGTAGGGATTCTTTGTCAAATCTGGAAACCAGGTCAGACCGTCAGTCAGGCCAGAAGTATCCACGGAGCACCCCGCCCGGCCTGGACTCTTGGAACGGAGCTGGGAGGGAGAACCACGGGGAGTCGGCCTGTGTGCCACTCTCGAAAAGTTTCTTTCGGTTTCATTAGACGCACTTGGAAGCTTGTCTTTACCTTCTGGAATACAGTGGCACGGCCCGTTTCTGAAAAGCCACAAAGGATGCATTTGACAAGTTTCCCCTTTTGCTCTCTTTTTTCTGGGGTCACTGTCGGCGGTGTCCGCAGCCCAGTCGTTAGAGAGGATGGGCGACGCCACCGCTCAGAAGCAGAAGACACCCCGTGCCGCCCAACAGGGTCTGGCGTTTGGGGCCAGCGGGCCGGCGCTCCTCCCTGCGGGCCCCGCCCTGCCTCGCCTCCGCCCTCCCCTCCCCCTTCCGTGCACAGCCCCGCCCCCGCCTCCTGCTGAGCCTCGTCAGTCGCCGGGAAACGCCAGAGGAGACCGCAAGGATACGGTTGTGCGCGCGCGCGCGCGCGCGCACACACACACACACACACACACACACACACACACACACACACCAGGATGACTAACACTAAAAAGACTGGTCATACCAAGTGTCGGCAAGGGAGTGGAGCCAACCGCGGTGCAACCTGGGCCAGCCACTTTTCTTACGAACTTGAACTTCACCTCCTCACCTCCCCTCAGCGAGCCATTCCCCTTCTAAGTGTAGTGGAAGTCGCTTAGTCGTCTTTGCGACCCCATGGACTATACAGTCCATGTAATTCTCCAGGCCAGAATACTGGAGTGGGTAGCCGGTCCCTTCTCCAGCTGATCTTCCCGACCCAGGAATCGAACCGGACTCTCCTGAATTGCAGGCAGATTCTTTACCAACTGAGCTACCAGGGAAGCCCATTCTCCTTCTAGGTGTGTAGCAAAAAGCAAGGAATGCACACGCGCATACAAAGACTTGTACCTGCATGTCCACGCCAACTATCCTCCTATGAGCCCCCAGCTGAAAACAAACTAAATAAATGCCCATCAACAGAGCTGCTGGACCTCCATATCACAGACTGCTGCTCAGTGATAAAAAGGAATGGATGCACCGATACGGGTATGGGTGTCACTGTGAGCTTCCTTTCATACCAATGTCTAGAACTGCAAAAGGAATCTGGAGAGTTTGCTTTGGGGCTGAGTTTGATGGCACCTCCGCCTGCTGTGTGTATGGAAAGTTCCAGTGGTTACACTTAGTATGTTTTGGCTCAATAAAAATAATGCAGATACGTAAGCTCATAAAGTTGTAAATTTTACTTTGAATACCACTTTCACTGTCAGCCATCAGTTTTATTATTTCCTTCTTTCTACTACTGTAGTTCTGTCTTTTTCTTTTTTGGCTGCACCAGGCATCTTGGAAGATCTTAATTCCTGGACCAGGGATGAAACCCAGGCCCTGGTTGTGGAAGCACAGAATCCTAACCACCGAGCGCCAGGGAATTCCCTGTAGTTTTAAGTATTTTTTAGATTTTTGTGATGATTTTTTTCAACTTTGCAACATGTTGCAATTGTGTGTGTCTGACGCCACACCATGCAGCTCGCCTGCTTCTTGCTTTATGGTGACGACACTACCATGATCTTCAGAGCCACCTGCAGACACAGGGAAGATGCCCCTAGCCACAGGTTCATTCATGTTTTCTGAGTCTTCACAGAATTCATCTGCTTGACCTTAATACTTTCAAGGAAAGCCCATGGAAACCTCTCTCTAAGGTGCTAGATGTGTCTATTTCTCCATGGAGTTCTGTCCATTTGTGCTTTATATATTTTGAAACTATTTTAACATTATTCCTAGAATGTTGTAGGTTTGTCTGATATTAATATAACTATACCAGCTCCCTCTTGGTTCTTAGGTGCCAAGTAGATCTCATTTTTCTGCTTCTCTCACATGTGATTTTTCCACAGACATGTTTTAGGTGAGTATCTAGTAAACAGCATATGCCTGGATGTTGTGGTTTGGATGCAGTGTGACAATATCTATAATCTCTGACAATCCTGCGATCTGAAGTCCTCTCAGAGTTGACATCTGTTGTTTGTTCTGTCGGCCACCACAGAAGAAACCCCCTCACCCCACCCTGTGGGGTTGGCTCAGCACATTGTGGATGTCACACTCTCAGCTCCCCCACCTGTTTTGGTTGTACACTGTGAAGAACAATCTGGAAAGAAAGCTCATCTGAATGGCAAGAAATAAGACTTGCAAATGATAAACATTTCAGATGGCTGCCTGGCAAGGTCAGAGTGCTCTCCGGAGAAGCTGAGGTGCCCCATGACACAGTAGAGCACTGATTAGAGGGCTTTGAAATTAAGCAAGTATGTTCAAACCACAATGAGACCCTGTATCACACCCACTAGGAGGCTTACCATCAAAA
The DNA here is from genome assembly GCA_007570785.1 of Antilocapra americana. Taxonomy (NCBI): domain Eukaryota; kingdom Metazoa; phylum Chordata; class Mammalia; order Artiodactyla; family Antilocapridae; genus Antilocapra; species Antilocapra americana. The sequence continues at coordinate 708,000 of ML660665.1, read as the reverse complement.
ATCATTAAAAAAAGTCAGTAACAAGTTGTGGTGAGGATGTTGAGAAATAGAAACTCTTGTGTACTGTGGTAGGAATCGTGCATCCAGTCCTCCAACAATTCAACAGAAAATCAGCCCCTGTCCCAGCACAGCCCTGTGAATGTACTAAAAATCCTGAAACATACACATTAACAGTGTGAATTGGGGCATTCTCTGGTGGTCCAGGGGTTAAGACTCCACACTTCCAATGCAGCAGGGGGGTCTCAAGTTTGATCCCTGGTCACAGAGCTAGGATCCCACAAGCCACATGGCCAAAAAAAAAGTTATCAAAAGTAACACGAAAGAACATGAACTATATGGTATGTCATTCAGATCTGAATTTTTCAATGTATTTTCCAAACGAAATTTGGCTCCCAAGCCAGGGTAGCAAGGGCTCCATTTACAAAGACCAACGTAGTAACTGAGACCAGGGCAAACCTCACCTCAGCCACTTCCTATCTCCTCGGACCTGAAGGTCATTCACCTCTAAACTTAACTGTCCTTGACAGTAAAGCCTCCATCCTCCCTGGAGTGATCTGTGTTTCCTCATCTACAATGCGGCCAGAGAGACGCAGCCCCGGGTGGGGAAGGGTGGCCAGGACCCCACCCAGTTCTGTGCAGACACTTTCCTGATCTGCTGGGTTTGTTGTTTTTTAAGATTTATTCATTATTTTTGGTTGCACTGGGTTTTTGTTGCTGTGTGGGCTTTCTCTGATTGCAGTGTGGTGGCTTCTCTTGTTGTGGGGCATAAACACTAGAGTATGTGGGCTCTAGAAGTTTCGGTTCACAGGCTTAGTTGCTTCGTGGCATGTGGGATCTTCCCTGACCAGGGATGAAACCCATGTTCCCTGCATTGCCAGGAGGATTCTGAACAATTGGACTAGCTGGGAAGCCTGTGACCTGCTTTTATGTGACCTTGTCGAGTGCTCATATGAGAGGTGAAACTGAGGCACAGAAGGCTGACAAAATGTATGCAAGGTGTTCCAGCTCCTGAACTGAAGGCATCAATGTCGATTTTGAAACTGTAATTAAGTACAGATAACATCAAATTTGGGCTTCCCTGGTGGCTCAGTGGTAAGGAATCCACCTGCCAATACAGGAGACACAGGTTTGATCCCTGGGTCTGGAAGATCCCCTGGAGAAAGGCAATGGCAACCCACTCTGGTATTCTGGCCTGGGAAATCCCATGGACAGAGGAGTCTGGTGAGCTAGAGTCCATGGGATTGCAAAGACTCGGACACAACTTAGCAACTAAACAACAACAAACATCAAATGTAGCATCTTGACCATTTTTAAGTGTCCAGGTTGGTGGCATTAAGTATGTTCACGTGGGTGTGCATCCATCCCCAGAACTGCCCATCTTCCCCAGTGGAAACTCTGCCCCATTAGACTCTAACTCCCCCTCCCCAGGCCATGACCCCTCCCGATCCTCCTCTGTCTGTCTAGGGTCTGATGACCCTAGGCACCTCATACAAGTAGAGTCATACAGGGTCTGTCTTTGTGTCTGGCTTCTCTCTTTGACCATCACGGCTTGTCGATCCAGCAGTGTTGTAGCGGCTGTCTTTTTAAGGCTGAATCACACTCCATTGTGGGGCTGGACCACATTCTGTTCATCCAGGCATGCACTGACAGACAATTGGGTTGTTTTAAATGTTTTAGTTATTGTGAATAAGGCTGCTGTGAACACAGGGGGACAAGTATTGCTTCAAGGCCCTACTTTCCCTTCTGGTGGGGAGATCCCCTTCAATTAGGATTGCGGGATCCTATGGTAATTGTATATTTGATTTTTCCAGGCAACTTCTATTTTAAGCCAGGAAAGGCAAGCAAGAAGGCAGTGCAGTTCTAGTTGGCTGCTGTCCAGGTAGCAGACAGCAACCCTTCTCCCAGCACCACGTGTTGGTGATGCTTGGCACACAGACACTCTGGTGGCAGTCATTTCAGCAACCACCGTGGCTGGAGTGCAGGTGTGCTGGACACAGACAGATCCTCTAGTGACATGCTCACACGTAGGCAGGGAGTCCCAGAGAGCAGCACCAAAGGAGGAACTCCCCGGCTGGGTACCCAGGAACCTTGGGGGCAAATGCCCACAGATCGGGTCCTGCAGCTAGTGGGAGATGGCTCTGGACCACGTGGTGCATCTAGAGAAGTTTAGAGCACGTGACAGTGGGCAATGGGCACGGCTGCTCATCTCCCTCTGCCCCCTGGAAAGGTTTCAGAATGTGCCAGGGAGTGGGTTACACCGAACTCCCAAGGGCAGCTGCTTCTGGGATGCAAGAGTAGGGTTGGGACCCAGATGTGATCTGTGAGGCTGCACAGGATGGCTGAGATAGTGGCAGTGCAAACCCCATGGAAGATGCCCCAAGTGGAAGGTGGGCAGAGCCAAGAAAGAAGAGGCAGAAGGAAAACCAGATGTCAGCGGTTCTGATGTGCAATGGAGGGCAAGGATCCAAGTGAAAAGCAGGAAATGGAAGAAAATACTAGAAATGTATGAAAATGGTTAGAAGGACCCCGGGCCCCAGGCAGCAGTGGACAGCCTCCAGTTCACTTAGAAGAGAGGCAGCTACGTCTCAAGGGGCATGTAGACCTGCAAACACCAGGAACCTAAGCCCCGCTGATAAGAGGCTAGTTACTTAGCTGTCTAGGGGCTCGCTTGGGAACTGGAATTGCCTCGTTTCTATTTACCCAAAGATTTCCCCTCATGGAGGCCTTCACAGAAGAGAGGGAAATGCTTCCCTGTGGGATATGGCCAGTTTTAAGTGCTGAGAAACAAAACCTCCTTTGTCCTCCAGCCTTTGATGAAACGTGTTTCATGGGGTTTGGGCATTTCCTCTCAGCCATGTACTGTGACTGTGAACAGCTCTGATCAAGTTCAGTTCAGTGAACTTCCTGTGAACAGTGATGACAGCTGCACTGTTTGGTTTCTGAATGTACATTTCAACTATTTTAAGTTTTATTCTGAATACTTTTAGAACACATGTTTATAAGGCAAAATATATGAAGTAGCTATTGGAGATGTTAACAATTGACAAAGGTAGCTGATATGTACACAAGAACTGCAAAAGCTACGAGGAAAAAGACAGACATAGAAATCCATGACTAAAAAAGAAAAAAAAGAAAAGAAATCCATGACTAGGGAAAACCTGCAACCACCTTCATGATGCCCACAGAAGCAAAATACAAATGAGAATAAGAAAATATGTATCATCCATATGACAGGTGAATAGCTAATATGATATAAAACAACCTCCTGCAAACTTTTGGAAGAAAAACTCCAAACTGAGGAAAGGATATAAACAACTCACAGAAGAACAAATCCCAACTTTCATCAGAAAGCACAAGCATGAGTTGTGCACAAGTGTGCATGTGTATATATGTGTGTGTGGAGGAGCACGAGTTAAAGTCACAGCAAGATCTTGCCTTGCCCCCTTCAGATTGGCACAAAATGAAAAAGCCCATGACACCTTGCCTGTGGCTGGAGACCCCGGGAGGCCTCTCTGACCACCATCAAAAACATAGTGTTTTTGTGGGAAATACAAGTGTCAGTGCAAAAGGCAACCCCGGTTTCCTCTGAGTTGCCTCCTGAGGTTGACTCGAAGGAAGGCAAGCTCCAGGGCACAAATGCAGGAGGTCAGGTGATGGCAGCCCGTGTAGATGCGGCTGCAGCCATGCCCAGCACCAACTGGGAAAGACAGGTGTGGCGAGGGGGTGAGTCTGATATCGGGGCCACCACAACCCTGACTGAGCTCTTGGGTGGCTTGTCTTCCCTGCCGTGAGCCTGGATACCTGCGTGATCAGAGCAAAACTGTTACTGCTACTTTTGGCGGAGGCAGGAAGGGGCCAGGTGGCCATACCATGGTCACCACCTCCTGGAAGAGGTGAGGCCACCCCATGGACAAGGCTTTGGGCCCGGAGGCTGGCCACCTGCCTTTCTGATGCTCAGTGATGAAATTTGCAGCCAAGTCAAATATCTAAGAGTTTCAGTTTCTGCAAAACAAGGGGGTTGGCACAGATGCTTTGAGATCCCGCCCAGCTAGGGAACCTCTAAACAGTTAGGCCAAATGCGGGGAGCAGGCCCATCTGCTAAGCACTGGCTTCTTTGTTGTCCTCCAGCATCTCAGACAGGGCTGGGGCTGGGCTGGAACCAGCCAGAAAAGGCAGGGTTCACCAGGGCTGGAGGGGACGCAGGAAGCTGCATGGCTGATGCTGACCACCCTTTGAGAAATGCTGATCAAATACACGGGCCAGAGAAGGAAGGTTCCAGGCCTCTGGCTTTGGTTGTATTGGCTCAATGCAGGGTCATCTGATTTGGCAAATTAAGTCAAATTAAACCTGAATCTGAGATAAGCAATGAACATTTTTTTTTAGTATAAGCACGTGTTGTGCAACACTGGAAACACGGTGGTCCTGAAATATCATTTGTCATCCTGTATTTCATTGGACCATGTTAGGTGGGAGGCCTGCCAGGAGGCAGTGGCTTTGGGCTTCTGGGTGTTTCAGCCCCTCGAAGTGTCCCTTCTACACAAGTCTCTCCTTTGGGTGGAGTTCACTCTGCCCAGGGTCTCCCCAGGCCCCAGAGTGGAAAAGACCCCTGTGGTTTCCCACTCACTCTCCCCACCTGCACACAGTGGTTATGTGCAGTTCTCATGGTCACAGTGTGCCACCTGTTTCCTGTGGGGACCCAGCTTGACACAGGAGTGGAACGAAACCCAGGAGGTTCTCAGGGTTATTTATTAGATGGAATTGGTAAAAAAATAAAATAAAATAAAAAAACAACTAAATACGTTATGGGTACTTATGGCTAAAAGGTATGCAATGAATCAGGCTATGCAAAGCCCCGGTTCTCAGGGGACCCATGCTGTCAAGGAAGGAAACAGCAACTCTGAGAGAGATAGCAGAGCAGAGGGGAGTCAGAGCCACCCCCTCCCCGCCCGGATCAGATCCTGGTCCTCCCCCTGCCCTCCACCCTCCCACCTCCATCTCTAACCAAGCCATCTGAGAAACCACATGTTCCCCTCTGGCCTCTTCAAGGAGATGTCCATGGCCTTTGTGCTCTTGTAGGACATACAGAACCTTCGAGATAATTGTAGCAGAACAAAGTTGCTTCCTGAGGCAAATGCTGCCCGGCAGGCCTCGCCTCATGCCCCATTCCTGGGGAGAGGGGCAGAGGCGATGGTCCTCAGCTGGATCCTTCAGGTTAACGACTTGGTTGAGACCCACCACCCAGTGGGGATGTGCCAGCTGGGACAGAACATACAGCACCAGGTATCTGGTTTCAAAAGCACCTTGGTAGTCATGGCAACGGTCCTCCGGCCAACCCTTCAGGCTCTAGGGACATTCAGGGGACACTGAACAGATGCATGTGGGCTGCCCATTCCAAGGAGCCATTTGGCAGGGACAGGGCATCCTCTCCTCTCCACTCTCACCTGTGTCTTTAAAATCCAGATGCCTTTCAGGTGATAGGGGAATGAAACCAGTGTCTAAGGAACATGTTAACAAGCAGGAGAGAGTGCAGAGAGAGTTGGTCTCCACAGGGCAACCCCAAAGCAGAGTCCTTAGCATCTGTCAGGGTCGCCCACCCCTGGGTGGGCCCGCTGGTTCAGCCATCCTCATCTGCACGAAAAGCATGCTTCAGGGTTGAAAACCCATGACCCCGAGATGCCATCAGGAGAATCATGGTTCCTAAAGGCCCCGGGTTTCTCCATGGGTGACAGACACTTGACACTTCAGTAACCCTAGCTGCTAAGGACATCTAAGCCATCCTCTGGCTCTGAGGGAAGAGCCACCAAACAACATTCTGTTGAGAACTCAACTTTTGTGTTTCTTGTGGGTGTTTCTTCATCTAGACACACCCTGCCTTGTTTTACAGAGGATCTGAAGGGATGTGGCTTCCATGTGACCTGCTGTCAGCCTGGCAGTCACCGATGTCATGGTGAATTAGTTCTCTGGCCTTTGGATTTCCCCATCAGTCTGCTAGGTGTGTGTTTTATATGACTCTGTCTCCCTGAAGCCAGCTACCTCTGGGGACACTCACTGGTAACCCAGTGCCTCCCCCAGCACACTGGTCAGAAGCTTGACCTTCCCCCCGGTTGCCCGCTCATGCTTGGAGCCAACATCCCAAAGCAGACAACCATTCTCTGGCCAGCTGTGAGTGTGATGGATTTCTTGGGAGTCGCTTCCCCCCAACATTTTATTTTGAAAAGTTTCAAACCACAGAAAAATTACAAGAAGGGTACAATGACCCCCACATCCCCAGCTCCTAGATATTTGCTCTAAGCCTTTGAAAGTAAGTTGCAGAAAGCATAACATTTCATAAAATCGAATGCTCATATTCATAATACTGAAGCCTATAACTTCAAAGGCAGGGACAGTCTTCCGTGTAATCACCCTATGTCATCACACCAAGGACACTGAGCACTGATGACAGAATGCCATCAGTTAGCACATATAGATGCTGGGCAGGGGGTTGGTGGTCATAAGCCCTTTCTTCCCCCACTTGAATGCATCTTCTCCAAAGGAGGGTACCTTCGGCAGGCGTGTAAGCTGGTCAGGAACAGGAAGGCAAAGTGGAACTGGAGCACATCACAGACTTTGGACCAGAAGTGGCCTGTGAGCTGCTGGAAGAGATGCCACTGTGCGAGCTCATGATCACACAGCTTGAAGACCACAAAGCCCAGGCAGGAGAGCACGCCCAGAGCCAGGTACTTTCTTGAGGAAGCATTGCCGTGCTGCCCCTGGGTGCGCAGGGCCTGGCCCACGGCAGCTGCAATGTGCAGGCCCAGCGCCAACTCAAACCCAAGGGCGTGGAGCAGGGCCAGGCTGTAACTGCACAGGGAGAGGCCCTCAACAGCCAGGAAGAGCCAGGGTTTCCAGCCCCTGTCCAGGCAGAGGCACCAGGCCACCGGCCAAGCGAAGATGGGTAAGGTGAGCCACTGGTCCAGCACAGCGGTGGGCCGTGTCTGCATCCCAATGCGCAGCCACTGGACTGGGCCATAGACCAGGGCCATGCCCGCGAAGACATCCTTCAGGTAGCGAGCCCTCCACCTCTCTGCGGGGCCCCCTGGGGCACAGGCCTGGCTCTGCAGCCAGTACACCCCCAGGAACACGTAGGCCAGGTTAACGAGGGAGTTGAAGGGCATGGCCAGGAAGGCAGGGAGGCTGGCGACCGGGGCTTCTGCATAGTGCTCATAGCCCACTTGGACAGAGACACGTTCGAAAATACCGGTGTGGACGGTGGCCACACAGAAGCAGCTGGCCAGGGCCACGTGGAAGAGGGCCTTCCCCGACTCAGGCTTCATCTGGAACCCTAGGTATGGCCCCAGGATGGAGAGCTTCACAGAGCAGCCGCCTTGGCTATTATTTCAGAATTCAGATAAACGGCTTCTGTTTTGTTTTGTTTTTGCAAAACACTCCTTGGCCTCCCAGCTGAGCCAGCAGGAAGAAGTCCCCGTGATTTCCGAAGCAGATGCTGTGACCTTGCCCCAGTGGAGGTAGTGGCCCCGAGGAAGGCAGTGGTTCTGCTGATTGGTTGGCACCAGTGGAGGCCTGTTCTGCCTTCTTCCTTTGTGGTTACAAAAAGTGTGAGTAGAAAGAAAATCATCCAAAAAAGTGCCTCCATCTTCCAGATTCTCAGCCTCAGGCTCTACCAAAGTTTTCATCATGACCCTCTCTCCTGACACCTATGCTGTTCTTCTTTCATCTGTGTACTATAAAAAATCCCGCTCCTTGTCTCTCTTCCCCTAGAGCCACTGCATTTAGAAATTTAAATATTTCCTAGGTCTGTTGTTAAAACTCAGGATATGCTTTCCCATCTCCGTGGTACTACAAATGTGGAGCTTTCCAAGCCAGTCCCAAAGCCCTTTGAACTAAATTCCCAGTTAAATTAGAGACCATTAGTTGTGGTCTTGATTCTGGAATCTAAGGCAAGGGAATGGTGGGGCGGGTTGAGGGGGCAGAGAGGAAGGAAGAGCTCGGCTGCTTCGTGGGTGTGAGGGCAGGTAGCAGAGGGAACCTTCCCCCAAGGCCTGCCACCTGGGTCACCCCCACCCCAGCCCTCCCTTGAAGTGCCACACCTTCCAAAATCACCTTCTGTCCTTGGCTCACAAGAAAACCTTCCATTTCCTGAAGTCATGGAAGCAGATAGATAATTTTAAAACAATGTGGACTTTTCATGGACTGTCAACTGTTCCGGGGCCAGCTGTGGCCTGAGTGGGTCTTGTTGCCAAGAAATGTATTAATGTTAACAAGAGAAGAGGTTCGGTGCCCTGAAGATGACTCAAAGCCAAACTGGCAGGCAAGCACATGGGCATGGGGATGAGAAGAACTGTCCGTGGTCAAACCTCAGCTCCCCCACCTAACCCTGTGATCTTGGGCCTTAATCTTTCTGGGCCTCAGTTTGCATACCTGTAGAATGGGGATGTACATCCTAGCAGAGTTGTTGTGTGACCTACATGAGTTCTTAGGTATGCAGACCACTGTTTGTTTTTGAGGCCCCTTATCCCCCCCTGCAATTCAGGCCCTGAAAGGGCAGGGCCTGGTCTGATCCTGGGCCCTCCCTCCCATGCTTAGCAAAGACCTGCTAATTTCGGTTCAAGCACAAAGTTAGCACCTCTCCTCTGTCCTCATCCTGTTTGCCATTTCATTGCTCTGACAGGCCCTGGGGCCCACCTGTAAGATCCGGGAAGTGGCCAGCTGGGCCTCATGGTGACCCTCTCACTCCCCTCCCGCCTCCGGGGGGCCTGTTGTTCAGGGGAGCAGCATTTCCACGAAGGAACTGAAGCCCTTGTCCTGATGCTCATCTCAGCCCGAGCCACTGTTGTGCAACCTCCCCGTTGCAGCCTCTGGTGAAGTAGGAGTCTTTAAGTCTGGAGGCTGTCCCTCCCCCAGGCTTCCCATTTCCAGGCTCGCCACCACTCATGTGGTCTGCACACAGCAGCCGCCAGCAGCCCCCTCGAGGATCAGCCCTGTTTAACACCCTTCAGTGGCTGGCTCTCTGCTCACACATGATCACACCCCAGCCTTTTGGCCAGACACCAAAGTGCCATGTTCATGCAGTCCTGTGAGTTCCCAGGCATAGTCTGTCTTCCTGCCCTCCTCTGCCTGGCCTGCTGAAGCCTTCAACTCAGCTATCACTTCCTCTCCAGCACCAGCACTTCCCCACTCAGCTCCCGAGTTCAACGAGGACACCAGCTAAGGCCTCACCTGGTGTCTCCAGGTCCTTCCCTGACCCCACCCAGGGTCTGACTCCCTGGTGTGAAAAGCCAGGCTTCTGGGGCCCCAGGCTGCCAGCACTAGCCTGATCCTCCTGTCTACCAGCCAAGCATGGAGGAGAGCTGCGGACAGGCAACTTGACGCTGTCTGCTTGCTAGAGGAGGAGGTCCAGGAAGGGTGTAGAAAGGGACTCCTCTCCAGCCGCTGGGCAGAGGTGGTTTGAGCCCTTGCGCAAGCTGAAAGTGACATGTTAGCAAACCAACTTCCCAAGTCCACCAGAAAGGCCAGGGCAGGTCTCTTATGGCCTAGGTCCTAAGTTGCTGTGGCCCTTGTGACATGACTCTCAAAGTTCTTCCCAGTTTCCCCTGCTTGGCACATGAAGGTCCGAAGGCTCACCAGCATCACCCTTTCCCCTGATCTGGTTCTGGGCTTGCTGCGGGGGGGGGGAAGTCCTGCAAAACCCGTCAAGTCTCCAGGCTAACGGGTTAAGATGTGTTCCTTAAATTCTTCTGCTTTCTCTGTCTGTATGCATTTAAGCAAGAGCCACTGTCACCTGTCACAGTGGTGGCTTCTTTAAACTGTATCCCTTCTGACAACTGCTTGTTGTGCCTGAGACTACCCTGACCACTGTTGTTCCCTTTCTGCAGGTAAGGGGATGCCAGTCTGAAGGCTGTACACGAGGCACCAGCAGGAGAGCTCAATCTGAGCCACCTGGATATCCAAGGAGCTACCATGGCAATTCTTGAACTCTTGAGGACAGAATCCCTGAATGGGGGCAAGGCTGCTGGGAACCTGCAGCTCAGTTTCCTTATTTGACAGGGGAAGGACTTGGCCAGAGAGGTGACGTGAATGGCCAAGGTCACTTAGGGCAGTTGGTGGCACAGAAACACAGGTGAGAGTTTTTGTTCCTTTTCTGTGTCACAGGACTCTTTGGCCTTTCCTCAAACAAATGCTTCCAAATGCATAAACTAAAACAGAATTACAACACAAACTTAATATGTTTAAAAATAGTTATTATTTTTGATAATGTATGATATAGTAATAAAAGTGCTTCTTTACTAAGATGTTAAATTACAGCATCTATGGGCAGGTTGAATAACTACAGTAATTTCAAATGTTATTCTGTAGTAACTTGTAGTTTAGCTAACTTTCAGGCTATCTAAAAGAAAAGCTATATGATCTCAAATGAAGTCATTTCCCTTGGTGACACAATCACCAGGTTAACGCTCTGTGCTTTGTTACCTACACTTTAGTTGCGGGAAAGGCCAAATTTTGGCTAGAGGCTAATGAATCTAAAGATCAAATAAAAATGCCAGAAACTGGAAAAACCATCTGTTGTCATTCCAAGATCCCGGACAGCAGCGCACTACAGGCTGCACCGTTGGGGAGTGAGCTTGGGGCGGCGACCAGACTGGCTCCTTGCAAGATTTGGAACATCAGAATGAGGTACCCACCTCTCAAGATTGTTGTGAGAACTTACAGTATTGGCGCGAAAAGGCCAGCGATCACCATCCGGGTATTTTGCCTCTCTTGCTTTGCTGGGGGAAATTCAAACCTCGAAAAAGGGCGGACCCTAAAGGAGGTTGTGCGCCTGCGCGCGGGGCGGGGCGGGGTGACTCGAGGTGACGCGGAGCGACGCGGACCTCTCCCGCACCCGCCCGCTCGCCTCAAACACCGCCAGCCTGGCCGCCCGCCCGGCGGGCAGAGGGGCGGGGGCCCGCCTGGCGCGCGGCTGCCCGGCTAGTTTCCTTGGGGCGCCGGCGGGGGTCTCGGCGGCTCCCCCACCTGGGGGCGGGGCGTGAGGCCTGAAGGGCTCCGCCCCGGCGTCGCGCGCCAGGCTGCGTTATCGCCCACGCTCGCCCCGTCCCCGGCTCCCCCAGTGGCGGGCTTCGGGCCGCTTCCCCGGAGGCAGCTGGGTGTGTGGAGAGGGAAAATGTCCTTTCCCGGATCCGAAGCCTCATTTTAATGTCTTCCATCAGCCACTCTCTGCAGCCTGTTCCCTGTCCCCACTACAAGTTAAAACAATTCCTCTGGCGAGTGTCCCTTCAGCGACCCGGGGGGCAGCTCCCTAGGGGGCGGGGCCAACCGCTCCTGAGGCTTTCTCATCCGGGCATTCCCCAGATGCCGCAGCCGCCATCTTTGTTTTGTGCTGAAAGTCGCTCTTGACGCCCGCGGACAGCCGGGCGAGGGGAAGTGGCAAGATGGCGGCTCCCAGGACGGAGGCGTGGAGGCGCGCTTCGGCAGCAACAGAGCTGGGCACGTCTGTGCCTGACCCGAGCGTGGCCTGACCTCAGGCCGAGCGTGCAGCGGCCCTGGTCCTTTGCCGCGAAGGAGTGCGGAGTTCCTTTAACGGGCCTCGGCCGGGAGGAGAAGCCTGCGAGGGCGGGGGGGGGGGGGTGAAAAACAGTGACGTCGTCCGACTCCGCCCCCTCGCCCGACTGCCGCTGCCGCCATGTTTAGTTGTTACTTCTTCACACAAGATGGCGGCTCCCAGGGAGGAGGCATGAGCGCCCTGCCGTTACCGCTCCTCCTGCCGTACAGTTGCCACTTCGGGGCCTAACTCTGCCTTTTTGAAGCGGCTCCTGTGGAAAGGAGTCATAAAGAGGAAAGCGAGGATCGGACGCTGCCTTGCGTTTGGTTTGCAGTGGAAGAACTGACCCGGGAGGAAGAGAATAGGGGGGAAGGGGGACCTAGTCTCAAGATGGCGGCTCCCAGGGCGGCAGGCGCAGCCTGAGCAGCAGAGGCGGACTAAGGGGAGACGGTCGAGACCTCACGAGCCATACGGGGCGAGTCTCTGAGCAGCCCTCAAGAACTCAAGCTCGTTTCACTGGCCTCTGGCGCGCCTCTATTCCTTACGAGTGTCGAGGCTGTTAAGGGAGCGGCCTCTACACTAAGCGCTGGGCGGGGAAGCGGAACGGTCTCAAGATGGCGGCTCCCACAATTGTGGTCTGAGTGCCGGCGGGGCTGAGACAACCGCTGCGCTTGTGGCTCCTTTCCACCCGCCCCGGAAGCCGGCCAGTGCAGGGGACTCGGGGGGTGTGGGAACCGGGCCGGGGCTCCGCCATTTCCGGCGGGGGAGGGCTACGACTGAGGAAGGGAGGAGAGAGAGGCGGCTCAAGATGGCGGCTCCCAGGGCCTCCCGCTCGAACCTGTAAGTGGGAGCTCCCAGGCAAGTAGTCAGGGCGGCGGGACTCGACGGCCTCCAGCTTTTCGGGTCCAGGCGCTTGACAGTTTCAAGAGACTCTTGACGAGGCGCGGTAAGCCAGAAGAAGGGGAAGAGCAGAAGGAAAGGAGAAAATAGTTAAGATGGCGGCCTCCATGGAGCCTTTCACCGCTGTGTAAGAAACAGTTTCTCAGTGAGAGCCGCCTTAGACGAAAAGGGGTGTGTGTGAGTGGAATTGGGGGGCTCCCTTCCCACTTGGTGACTTTTCTCCACCGCGCCCTTTCCCGGAACTATGGCTTCGGCCGTGTCACCCGCCAACTCGCCAGCGGTGCTCTTGCAGCCCCGCTGGAAGCGAGTGGTGGGCTGGTCGGGTCCAGTGCCCCGGCCCCGTCACGGCCACCGCGCCGTGGCCATCAAGGAGCTCATCGTGGTGTTTGGCGGTGGCAACGAGGGGATAGTGGACGAGCTGCACGTGTACAACACGGGTGAGTGCAAAGCCCGTTGGGTCCTCGGACCTTTCCCTCTCTCCATCTCCTCCCTTCTTCCCCCCTCCCTTCTTCTCCCTCCTTTCTCTCCCTTCCCCGGCTGCCCTCTTACTCCCTCCTCCCATTCCCTCCAGCTGCATGGGACTACCCCCTGAGACCCTTTGCAATGCTTGGCTTGTCTATTCTGCCCTGCTCTTGTCCCCATCCTGACACCCCTGCTTCTCCTGCTTTCGAAGGGGGTGCCTTTCAGTATTTGAGAGGAACCCTCTAGGCCGGCTGGTGAGGGAGCGGGGGCGGCGCCCGCGGTGGTGACTTCAGACAAGACACCGTTACCCTCGCCAACTAGGCGGGCGGATGCGTCCCTTTGGTGCAGAGTCCCACCCCCTTCCTCCCCCCCTCCATGCCTGCTTGGCTCTTCCTTATTTCTGGTGCACTTTGGGGAGCAGTGACAACTTTTCTATGACAGATGAGGCGGCCGTCTCAAGAAAAGGGGCAGAGTTGCGCGGCCTCAATTCTGACCAGGGGACGGGGTGGGCGGGTGGTGTGCCACAGTGGGAAACTATTGTCCTGGGGCCCCACAAATCCAACGACGCTGCCGTTCCCCACTTGCAGCGTTGACTCCTGCAGTGTTTCCCATCCCATGGCCTGTTGTCTGAATCTGGGGCCTTTGGCTGGAAGAGAGAGGGATTAGTTGTGGTCATCCTGCAGTGGACCAAGGAGGTTACCCTGCCCATTCCCAGGCTGCCCCTAAACCCTAGGCTGAGTTCATTGGGAGGAGTGAGGTGCAGTCAGAGTCGAAGACTACGGTTCGCCTCTACCTCTGGGTGTTGCTGCCAGGCTGACTCGCCTTGAGCCTGTTGTCTGGTGCTCCTGCTCAGTCTCTAGAGCTTCACTGCATCCTCCTACAGCCCCGTCCCCCGTGGTGGCCAGTTGGTACACCTGGTGCCTTCATGGGTCCCAGCTGCCTGTTGAATGGAGGCTGGCCTGGAGAGAGGGACTGAGCGTTCTCACTGGGGGCAGTGGGCCTGGGTGCGTTGCGTTCTGTTCCGTTCTGTTCCAGAGCCTGAGAGGCGGAGGTGGGGCTGTTGAAAACCCCCTCCTGGCTCATAGTGTGCTTTTAGGAAGCTCCTCCGCAGCTCCAGGTTGCTTTGGGGTCAGCCGTGGCCAGGGGCTGGCTTTTAGCCCTTTCTCCCTATGCCAGCTCATCTGCCAAACTTCTTTGGCCCCCGAGCCGTCCTGTTCCAGGGTTCTGGTGGGTCGGGGTCCTTGTGAGCTAGGCTGAGGGTAGGAGCCGCTTTCTCTCGGTTGTGTGCTCCCTGCCCGTGCCTCCCCTGAGGCACAGAGTTCAGTGTGCCCAAGTCTTGTAAGTGGTTGACCCTATGAAGTTGACTTTCTGAGGCTGGTGGGTTGCCGGTGACCCTTCACATTCTGGGTCAGAGCACCTGTTGCCTCCGGGGAGGTTGGGCTGGCTACTGGAGCTTGGTGCCAGCTTGGACAGCTGCAGCAGCAGTGATTAGCCCAGTAAGGGAAGGCCGAGGGGCAGGGCTGTTTTTAGAGAGGCCAGTGCGCTCAGCAGAACCTCCTCAACCCCTTGGACCACCTTCCTTCTTGTAAGGCCTGAAGCAGGTTCCTTGGCAGGGAACACCAATTTTAGAAAGTAGGCCAGGGGCCTAATTACCATCAGCTCCAAAGGCCACTGCTTACTGGGGCCTCCGTGTTGATATTCGTGTATTAAACTGAGTTGACCATTTCAGAATTCATTCGTTCCCCCTCTGGAAGGGTATGTTGTGTAGTAGTGGGAGCCAGCCTTCCAAAGGGCCGCAGCCCTGGATTCCTCCAGGTTACCAATTCAGAAAGTGTCCTGAGAACTCCCTTGGCGACTTCTCGCCACCTCAGTGGATGCAGCTCCCCGGTCCTCACTGCGTGTTAGTGGGTTTCTTATTTGACAGAGCCTCGGGCTTCTGCTGTTCTCAAAGAGCCGGGCTTGGTGTGGCCTCTCCCACCAGCCAGTGCACAGATGCCTAGCATCCTTCTTAGGGCGTCCTTAGTGCCGCCTTGACAGCTGGCATCCTGCTTACCTTGTGTCTTAAATGAGGTCAGAGCATATTCTCAAGATTCTTCTTCTGCAAGAGGAATGCTCAGAGAGACTCATCATTCAGGGAGAGTTATCCATTGCTAAGACAAAAGGCCCTAGGGGGCACGTGCCTGCTTTGGGGCTGACGGGCTAGGTGTGGCAGGTGTGCACTGAACTGGAAGGGGGTGCATGAGGAAGTGTGTCCTTCCTTCCCAGTGGCCATGGAACACTTCCCCGGCCTTTGGGAGACCCATCCTCGACCTCAGGGAAGTTTCTGGCAACACCAAAGTGGATCACCCAGGGGCCCTGGCCCTGACACGATGGGGTGTGCCCTGGTGCGGGGAGACTGTGGCTGCTGGGCGAAGCAGTGGTTGAGGCGGGTCTGCCTCCATGGTTCTCCAGCGTCCCCAGCTGATGACGCCGGAAGGAGCCTTGGAAAGTGGCTAGTGAAACTTCCTTGTTTTTGTACACGCGGACCCTGGGGTCTCAGGCAGGACGTGCCAGGTCCAGGGTCACCCTGTTGGCTGTCTCGGCCTTCGATTCGGTTATCAGGCACAGGCCCCCGCTTTGGGGACACCTCCCGGGCACACTATCCCTGGCTAATTGGTTACTAAGTTGAGCTTATCTCCAACCTGTTCACCCTCTGTTCTGGGCCCTTGGCGTTCTCACAGACACTTCCTGCCCAGCCTCACTGGTTTCACTTGTTGGGAAGTCCTGATCAGCCTTCAAGGCCCTGGCTCCCGCGTCACCTCTTCTGAGAATCATCTCCCCTACTCTGTGCCTCCTAGCACCTGCCACCACCTCCACCATGCAGGAAGCAGGGTGGGTGGGTGGGGGGTGCTGGGCCACCTCCTCCAGGGTACAGGCATCTCTTCTAGCCCCCCTCCCAGCCGAGAGCAGCAACAAGCCAGAACAGAGGGGAGAGGAGGGACCTGCAGAGATCGTGTACCCCCCACCCCCCTAGATGAGTTGAGGGGTGATAGGATTAGGGGACAGCTGCCATCTCAGGGCAGAACCAGGCTTCAGCCTGGAACCCACACTGCCTGACAGCCTGCTCCTGCCTGGAGTGTTCTAGAATGAGGTCAGCCCCTCTTGGGGCTGCAGAATGAGCTTTTGGGACGTCACTGGTCCCCCTCGCCCAGCCCTTGAATCGGGTGGCAGGTGACCCGACACCTGTGGGCCCGTCCCTTTCCTGTGTAGCCTCTCCCCGGCCCTCAGGGAGGCACCTGGCAGTCCCTTTTACTCAGAGACAGGATTCTTGTGTCATGTGTCTATTTGACCCTGTGACATCTGGTCAGTTATTTCCGCTTTCAGCCTCTGTTCCTGTGTCCAGTTTTAAAAAGTTTGGTGGCTCAGATGGTCAAGCATCTGCGTGTCGTGCGGGAGACCCAGGTTTGATCCCTGGATTGGGAAGATTACCCTGGAGAAGGAAATGGCAACCTACTCCAGTACTCTTGCCTGGAAAATCCCATGGGCAGAGGAACCTAGTAGGCTACAGTCCATGGGGTCACAAAGAGTCAGATGTGACTGAGTGACTTTATTTTCTTTTCTTTCCCATGTCCATGGAGGGAGATTCAGGGGTTTGTGTTGGTATTTATGCTGGGAACTTGGATGTAGCTCCTTCAGGCGCTGCATGAGCCCATCTCCCCCAGTTTGTATAGGGCTAAGGGCTCAAGCCTAGAAAGCTCCTGCTCTTCTCAGTTTGTTTTTGTGCTTCAAGGAAGGATAAGGTGGACCTCCGGGCTCTGGGGCCAGGGTGCACAGAGCAGGCAGGGGAGATGGAGGGGAGTGCTGGGTGCCCCCAAGGCCCAGTGACTTCTCCCGAACCAAGGATGGGACCCACAGCCCATTCCAAATGGATGTGTCCACCTGGGAAGTGGCCAGTCAGGGTGGCTTTATGCCGGGAGGTGTAATGTGCTTTGGGGGTGTGGGGGCAGGCCTCTCCTCCCTTGAGGGTGGCCCTTGAGGGTGACACTGTTTGAGTCTGGTTACCCAGCATGGAGAGGGTGTTAGGGACCAGCCCCTGTCATGCCCTGGAAGGGGCTCCGTTGGCACCCAGGTCCCTTCCCTGCCCACCGTCTCCTCAGTTCCAATTTGCTCACCCTTGTTTGACCAAAACTGATGGAGGGGCATGGAGTCAGGTTTGCAGCTGGCTGCTGGTTTGAGGTGTTTGGTGAGAGTGCGATGTATATTTGAGGGGATGGCCCTTCAAATAACACAAAACAGGAGGAGTCCCTCCAAAGAGGGCAGCGTGTTCCCTGTGACTTTGCCAGGAAGCCCTGGCACAGCAAGCAAGGGTCTGGTTGCCTGGGAGGGGCAGGGGTGCCAGGTGGAGCAGGGGCAGGTGGGGAGCTCCACCCTGGCTCGAGGCAGCGGACTTGATACAGCTTCCAGGGCTGGGAGGCTGCCCACCACCGCCTCTGCCCGTGTTCTGGAGGAGGGCACTGTGGACCGTCGCCGGGGAAACCACAGCAGAGCTCAAGCGTGCCCCCACGCCTCTCCTCGGCCTGTACTTGGGTTGCTGCCCCCAGCCTGCAGCGTTCATTCTTTCAGCCACTGAGATGTGCAGCCAGCCGTGGGCCTCTGGGAGGGTAGCTTGGGTATTAGACGTTTCTTTCCAAGTTCCCATAGAGTGGCGGGAGGTGGCCCCATCCCCAGAAGCTGATGGATTCTCTTGTCAGTGACTTTCTGCTTATTAGGATGACCATGATGAGAAGCAGGGTGACTTTGGGGTGGTCTCTGAGGCCAAAGGGTTTGGAAGATGGCTTAGAGAGTCGGCGGTTGGATGCTCAAAGGAAGTCCCACATCCTTGGGAAAAGAGGCACTCTCTTAGCCCGTCCTTTCTTGGAGTGTATTTTGAAGACTGGTGGGCTGGGGGAGGCAGAGGGGTGGTGGTTTTGATTCTGGTGGCTCCCAGGGTGTTCTGACTTCTGCTAACTCTTGTCCCCCAGCAACCAACCAGTGGTTCATCCCAGCTGTGAGAGGGGACATCCCTCCTGGGTGTGCAGCCTATGGCTTCGTGTGTGATGGGACGCGCCTGCTTGTGTTTGGAGGGATGGTGGAATACGGGAAGTACAGCAACGACCTCTACGAGCTCCAGGTAGTGTCCTGCTTGTCAGGGTGGGGCAGGCCCTGCATCACCCAGACCTTCTTACCCCAGTCAGGTGCCCCCTCCCACCTCCAACAGGCCCTCTGTATGTGACAAATAACTCAGCTCACCCTTGAGTTAATCACTGAGCCTTGATTTTGCAGGCAAGCCGGTGGGAATGGAAGAGACTGAAAGCAAAGACACCCAAAAATGGGCCTCCTCCATGTCCTCGGCTCGGGCACAGCTTCTCCCTTGTGGGCAACAAATGTTACCTGTTTGGGGGTCTGGCCAATGATAGCGAGGACCCCAAGAACAACATTCCGAGGTGAGGCTTTGTCTTATTTGTGTGGAATCCCATGAAGGCCAGGGTGCTTGCCCACACAGCAGTCAATTTTGCCGTACCTGCTCCCTTTTGTTTGTAAAACAGGAGGGTGGCCCTAGACCCCCTGTAAGGAGCTTTCCAGTGCTGAAGTGTCTAACCCCCAGGAGGACTCATGGGAGTAGGGTTGGTTCCTCCAACCTTGCCTTGGGCTGGTTCCTGCTTCTCAGACCCAGTAAACTTTTAGAGCTGGCCCTTTCCTTCTCAGTGTCTGCAGGCTTCGTGATGGGTATTTTCCAAGGGCCTTTCTAGAGTCTGCAGGTAGTTCCGAGCTGGTGCTCCCTTTTCACCTTGGAGGTCCTCATGTCATGTCCAGCTTCGTGCAGGGCAGTTGAGCACACCCCATCCTGCTGCTCCCCTTCCGCTTGCACCCTTCCTTAGGAGTGAGGACAGAGGTAGAAGGATTTGGAGTTGGTATAGCCTTAGCCCCACTTTGTCTCCCCAGGAGTCTGCCATTCCCCTGTTAAAGTGGGTGGCCTGCCCTAACCTGACTTTTCTTTTCTAGGTACCTGAATGACTTATATATCCTGGAACTGCGGCCAGGCTCTGGAGTGGTAGCCTGGGACATTCCCATCACTTATGGTGTCCTGCCCCCACCCCGAGA
Source organism: Antilocapra americana (assembly GCA_007570785.1). Classification (NCBI taxonomy): domain Eukaryota; kingdom Metazoa; phylum Chordata; class Mammalia; order Artiodactyla; family Antilocapridae; genus Antilocapra; species Antilocapra americana. The sequence goes on along the minus strand of ML660665.1, from coordinate 688,982 downwards.
GTCTCACACTGCAGTAGTCTATACCGAGAAAGACAACAAGAAGTCCAAGCTGGTGATCTATGGAGGGATGAGTGGCTGCAGGCTAGGGGACCTCTGGACCCTGGATATCGGTACGACTGGGTGTGGCTGATCCCATGGTCTAGGAGTGCAGCTTCTCTGCTGGGCAGCTGGTGTGGGGTATTGTGGTGGGACTCTCACAGAGGGGGAGTGTTCCGCCTAGTACCCTACTTGTGGCTGGGTCAGGATACGACCTCTCTGGGGCTGTCCTCTTTGCCCTGAGCTTGCAGTGTTTAAGAAAGAGCAAGGCTCCATTGGCCAAGTCGATCTGCTAGCTTACAGTAGAGTGAGGGGAGAGGGGATGGCCTTTCTAGAATGACGTTGTGTGGGTGAGGTAGCACGAGTCCCTGTCAACTCATCAGTGGTCATGGTGTGCCGGGAGCAGGGCCCCCTGGTCTATCGCAGAGTGGGTGACCAGATGTGGTGAGACCCCTGGGGGCTATTTGGGCAGGTCCAAAGGCAAGGAATCAGGAATTCAGGCTGAAAGGAGTTCATGCTTTTGACCTCAAGAAGGCGGAGGGGAAAAGGTGGCCGACTGCATAACTACGGAGGGTTAGATGGTCCTGTAGCATTGCATTGGCATTCTGAACAGAGCATATTGGGCGCAGAATTCCTAGCAGTCCTGGGTCTGTAGATGGCGGAGCTGACAGTGGGTGAGTGCCTCTTGAGTGGGAGGTGCTATGACACGTCTGGAAGGTATGGCCACGGCTCCTACTCCCAGCCCCAGCCCTGATTCATAGCAGGTGCTTGGGAAAGACCACTTCAAAAGTGCCAGAGCCTGGTGATCAGGAGGGCTCTCAAGGCCTGTTGGGAGGCCAGGCATGCAGTTCTTGTGCTGTGTTGGTACCTGCTTTCCAGAGCCTTCCCCACGTCTAGAACACAGTCTCTGGGTCAAAGGGCACGTGTCCGACCCGGTGTGAGTAACCTTCTCTTCCCACTGCTCTGCACAGAGACTTTGACGTGGAATAAGCCCAGCCTCAGTGGGGTGGCACCTCTTCCTCGAAGTCTCCACTCAGCCACGACCATAGGAAACAAGTGAGTAGCCAGCTGTGGCTTTTTTCTGTTTGTAGCCCCCACCCCTAACCCCCATGGGCTCACAATTTCGTTCCAGCAATCCCTGAGGCCTGAGGAAACCTCTGTTTGGCTGGGCTGACTATCAGCAGCTCTGTCTTCCCCTTATGACCCTGGGGGACCAAAAAAAAAAAAAAAGAGGGTAGAGGGACACAGATTGTTCTAGATCCTCGGCAGCAGCAGCTGAGTGTCTTTGTCAATGCCAAGGTCCCAAAGTGAACGTAAGGATGATGGGGACGGAGTGGAGCTTTGGGTGAGCTACACCGAGGCTCTGTTTTGGAGGTGACACAGTTCTTGTGAGGGCTGAGCCACCAAGGCAGAAAGGGCCACGTTCAGAGCTTTGTGCATCTCGGGGAGAACTAGAGGACCCAGTGTGTTCAGGACATTCTGGATGGAAGAGGTGGCCTTGGGCTTGGCACCTCGTCCACAATCATCTCCTACTCTTCCCTCCCTCGTCCCAGAATGTACGTGTTTGGTGGCTGGGTGCCTCTCGTCATGGATGACGTCAAAGTGGCCACACACGAGAAGGAGTGGAAGTGTACCAACACCCTGGCTTGTCTCAACCTGGGTATGGCCTCCTCGGGCTCGGCGTGGCCTGCAGAGGGCTGCGGGAGGCCGGCCCACCTTGGCCTGCGGGCTGTGTTGGGGGCGCAGGGGGCCGAGCTGCTTCTAGGCCGTGCCTCTAGAAGTCCGTGAGGTGTAGCCAGTGGTCTGAGCGCCCTGAGGGACGCTTCTTGGCGTGTTTTGAATAGGCTCTTCTTCCCCAGTGTAACCACGCAGTACAGTACCTCCCTCTCATCTCCTGTTGGTGGTTTCTCACCCACCCTGCAGGGACCACGCTATAGATGTGAGCGTTGCGTATAGGTTCCTTAAAAACGGAGCACACAGGATGGTGGCCTGCTCTACGCAGTGCAGTGCCTGGCCCTTGTGTTTCCTCTGTCCCAGAGACCATCCCATCCCTACAGGGCGAGTGGCTCATTCTTTTGAATTGCACTCGTGGTGTCAAAACTTGCACCGACGCTGCTCCGTGAGTATCCTCGCACCGTTCTCGCCACGTGCAGGTGTATCCAAAGGGGGAACAACCTAGAGGTAGCCTTGCCGGCAGGGGGATATTACCAGACATGCAGATGTCCCTAAGTGGTGCTCACTGGGCCAGCAAAACATGCTCTTCACCAAGTCCAGTAGGTGCTTGACTTCCCATGGGCCAGCCCCCTGTCCCCTCCCCTGGCTCACCCTCAGCCCTGGCTGCAGCAAAAGGAACATCAAGCTGCCAGGCACCTTCTGGGTTAAGTTTGCCTTTCTCTTATCTTGAGTGAGGGTATGTATTTTTTTTTCTGAGATTTTCTGTCACTTTTTCCGTAACTTGCGTTACTCTTTGCCCATCTCTTTCTAGAGGCTTTTGAGTTGCTCCATGTGCAAGAAGGGGAACCTTTGACTGTGTCTTTGATGTAGTTTTCCCAGTTTATAGTTCGTGGTTTCTAATTTTGTACGGTCTTTTTGCCATATGGAGTTGTATTTTTTTGTTTTTGTCTGTCTTACTTTAGTAATCTTGGATGACTTCCTGGTTTTAATTCCCCATCCCTGACAGCAAAAGGCCAAAGAGCCCCTGACGGTTGTCGGTTCCTCTGTACCCTGCTGACCTTCACATCCTGTCCTCCCTAGATACCATGGCTTGGGAGACCATCCTGATGGATACACTGGAAGACAATATTCCCCGGGCCCGTGCCGGCCACTGTGCAGTAGCCATCAATACCCGCCTTTACATTTGGAGTGGGCGTGACGGCTACCGAAAGGCCTGGAACAACCAGGTCTGCTGCAAGGACCTCTGGTACCTGGAAACGGGTAAGGCCAACTGGAGGAGAGCTGCCACACCCGCCCCTGAAGTGTCTGCCTCTCCCTCCTCACCACTGATGCTCTCTTACAGAAAAGCCACCACCTCCAGCCCGGGTACAGCTAGTGCGAGCCAACACTAATTCCCTGGAGGTGAGCTGGGGGGCCGTGGCGACAGCCGACAGTTACCTTCTGCAGCTCCAGAAATATGACATTCCTGCCACGGCTGCCACTGCCACCTCCCCCACACCCAATCCAGTCCCGTCTGTGCCTGCCAACCCTCCCAAGAGCCCTGCCCCAGCAGCAGCCGCACCTGCTGTGCAGCCGCTGACCCAAGTAGGCATCACGCTCCTGCCCCAGGCTGCTGCCGCGCCCCCGACCACCACCACCATCCAGGTCTTGCCGACGGTGCCTGGCAGCTCAATCTCTGTGCCCACCGCAGCCAGGACTCAAGGTGAGCCGGGTGCTCGAGGGCAGGAACTGGCTCACCCGGAGGTGGCATACCTGAGCGGGGGCTGCTAGACCACATGCCTGGAGGCCGTTAGTGCAGACCAGAGGCTGAGTGCTGCTGCGGGGGCCTGGTCCTGACCTGTGGAGGCTGTCCCCGAGTGGTGCTGGAAGGGCGGGAGCTGAAGCCCAAGCAAGTCCCAGAAGTCCCTCATGTCAGCCCCTTCTCTGAGCAGGTGTCCCGGCTGTGCTGAAAGTGACCGGTCCTCAGGCTACCACAGGAACCCCATTGGTCACCATGCGACCTGCCAGCCAGGCTGGGAAAGCTCCCGTGACTGTGACCTCCCTTCCTGCAGGCGTGCGGATGGTTGTACCTACACAGAGCACCCAGGGGACGGTGAGGAGCTGAGACCGGGCACAGTGGGATATTCCTGGTTCCTGGTAGTGGTGCACTGGCGGGGTTTGACTCCCACCCTGTGCTAGCACCTTTCATCCAGGGCCTGGAAAGTGCTGATGAGGCAACCTCTCATCACGAATTTCAGAATTAGTAAGCTGTCACTTCAGAGCAGTCTCCTCACCATCTGATCTCGAGAGCATTTTAAATGTGTATTTTCTGAGGGGAGAAGCTAGCTAGCTGGGGTTTGATGCAGGCCTGGTCGGTGGTGGGAGTCCAGGTATGGGGTCTGTAGAGTAGCACCTGGCCGTCCTCAAAGCCGACAGGTGCTGCTCCAGGAAGCAGGGATTGGGGCCGCCTCGGGCCTGGCACTCCCTGCGGGCTCACACTCCTTGTGTCCCTTGCAGGTCATTGGCAGCAGCCCACAGATGAGTGGCATGGCTGCGTTGGCAGCTGCGGCTGCTGCCACCCAGAAGATCCCTCCTTCCTCGGCACCCACGGTCCTGAGTGTCCCAGCTGGCACCACCATTGTCAAAACCGTGGCTGTGACACCAGGCACCACCACGCTCCCAGCCACTGTGAAGGTGGCCTCCTCACCAGTCATGGTGAGCGTCCCTCAGGGCTGGTTCTGAGCCCACAGCCTTGGGGCTGGGGGCTTCTGGGCACTGTCATTAGATAGTGGTCAGTGCTTCCGTGGTTGGTGCTTGGTGGGGGCTGAGAAATAAGCTGGCAGCCACAGGGGTGTGGCAGCCTTGTGGCCAGACGTGTGGCCCAGTGACCTCCCTTGTTTCACTAAAGGAGAGGTAAACGAAACTGAGCTTGGTGGACATACACAAATGCACAGGGGCCAGCTCTCCCCTGCCACCAAGTTCTAGGTCGAATCTGGGGTGCTTTTTGCCCTACCTACAACTCTTCTCTGCGATCTCCAGGTAAGCAACCCAGCCACTCGCATGCTTAAGACTGCAGCTGCCCAGGTGGGGACCTCCGTCTCTTCTGCTGCCAACACGTCTACCCGTCCAATCATCACCGTACACAAGTCTGGGACCGTAACAGTGGCCCAGCAAGCCCAGGTGGTGACTACAGTGGTGGGCGGGGTCACCAAGACCATCACCCTGGTGAAGAGCCCCATCTCGGTCCCGGGAGGCAGTGCTCTGGTGAGTGACCAGCGCCAGGAGTGCCCAGTCCAGCCCGTGCCCTTGACTGGTCTCTGGATCACTTTTTTTGGTGTACTGTTGTTTCGTTTTTAGATTTCCAATCTGGGCAAAGTGATGTCAGTGGTCCAGACCAAACCGGTTCAGACTTCGGCAGTCACAGGCCAGGCATCTACAGGCCCGGTGACTCAGATCATCCAGGTGAGCTCGTGGGCCCTAGACTGGGATCCTACCTAGACAAGATCCTATGAGCTTGAGTGGCTCAGAAGGTCCTGTTGCTTGATTCTGTCACTTCCAGTCTTCAGAATAGTCCAAGCTGCTTGGGCTGGCAGTGGATCCTGGCCAGACCAGGCTCACCATTAAACTTAGGGTTCTTCTAAAAAATGACAGATACATACATGTATCATTGACTGACTCTGTTAGGCACCTGAAGCTAACACAGCATCATAGAGCAACCAGACTTCAATTAAAATTCAATGATGACAACAAAGCCACATTTTGCATCCCAGCAGTGATGCCCATTCATCTCAGCTTTCCTCCCCCCATGCATTTTTTCCTTACAGACCAAAGGACCCCTGCCAGCCGGGACCATCCTGAAGCTGGTGACGTCCGCAGATGGCAAGCCCACTACCATTATCACAACCACGCAGGCCAGCGGGGCAGGGACTAAGCCTACCATCCTGGGCATCAGCAGTGTGTCCCCCAGCACCACCAAGCCCGGCACCACCACTATCATTAAGACCATCCCCATGTCAGCCATCATCACACAGGCGGGCGCCACGGGTAGGGGCCTTCCCCGGTGTGCTGGGGAGAAAGCAGGTGAGGGGGTAGCCAGTCTGCAACATCTTTCCGTTGAGGTTTCCCCTCTGCTCTGCCCACTCTTTGTTTCTTGTTTAAGATTTTCCCGTCTGCTCTGCCCTCCTCTTGCCTCTTGTTTATGATTTGTCAGGAGGTAGCAAGGGTATGGCTGCAATTCATACTTTCATACTTTGTTTTAATTGAGGGGCAACAGGCATAACTGTTTGAAAAGAGGGCCCAAGAGAAGTGGGCCTGGGTGGGAGGCCAGCACTGTCGCCTGGCCCTGCCTGAAGCCAGTCTGTCCCCTCTCCTCTAGGTGTGACTAGCAGTGCCGGCATCAAGTCGCCCATCACCATTATCACCACCAAGGTGATGACTTCTGGAACTGGAGCCCCCGCCAAAATCATCACAGCTGTTCCCAAAATCGCTACAGGCCATGGGCAACAGGGAGTGACCCAGGTGAGGTGTGCCCGGCCCTGTCCTCCCTGAGGGTCCAGTCCAGGACTGCAGCAGGCCATGCGGGGCCTATGAGGGACAGCACAGGGTCTGCTCTGGCCAGTCCCCAAGTGACATGGGGGCCCTTTTCTCCGGTTTTCCAGGTGGTGCTGAAGGGTGCACCTGGCCAACCAGGCACCATCCTCCGTACTGTGCCCATGGGGGGTGTCCGCCTGGTCACCCCCGTTACCGTCTCTGCTGTCAAGCCAGCCGTCACCACACTGGTCGTCAAGGGTACCACAGGTATGGAGGCCTTGGGGTGCAGGGCCGCAAGGGCAGGGTTGGGGTGTGGCCCTGGCCCCACTTACCTGGGGAGAATAGCCGCACCAGCCGCTGACCTCCTCCCATACCTGCCTCCCCTTCCCCGCCTCCAGGCGTCACAACCCTGGGCACGGTGACAGGCACTGTCTCCACCAGCCTGGCTGGAGCTGGGGGCCATAGCACCAGTGCCTCGCTGGCCACGCCCATCACCACGTTGGGCACCATCGCCACCCTCTCGAGCCAGGTGATCAACCCCACTGCCATCACTGTGTCTGCAGCGCAGACAACGCTGACGGCTGCCGCTGGGCTCACCACACCCACAATCACCATGCAGGTAGGGTAGTCAGAGCTGCCTTGTGCTGTCGGGCCCTTGGTTTCCCTCCTGCGTGTAACACTTAGGATGGTTACACTGGAGGTGCATAATCGCAATTCTTAGTCACTGCCTGCTAGTTTGTCAGGTTGAGACGATATATCTCAGCCATGTTTAGTGTTTGAGCACTAGGTTCTTCGTGCATCCTGAGCTGAATTCTGGTGAAGTGGTAAAGCTGGCCTTGGCACAGCACAGGGACAGCCAGGTTTCCCCCCCCCCCCCCCCCCCCCTGACTGAGGGCTTGCCCCAGCTCAGGCCCTGTTCTTTCACCCTTTCCCAGTTCCTTTTCCCTGGTCCCTGAGCCAGTGTCTTGGAGTCAAAGGGTGAGCAGATCCATGACTTGCCAGGATTTTTGCTTTAGGTACCAAGTCACTGGTCCTGGGGGGTACTGCAGGTCAGTGGCAGGGGCAGACACTGGAGGATGGGCAGCAGCACTAATTCCCCGTGTGCCCTCTCTCCAGCCTGTCTCCCAGCCTACCCAGGTGACTCTGATCACGGCCCCCAGCGGGGTGGAAGCCCAGCCTGTGCACGACCTCCCAGTGTCCATTCTGGCCTCCCCTACTACAGAACAGCCCACGGCCACGGTCACTATTGCTGACTCTGGCCAGGGTGACGTGCAGCCCGGCACCGTGACCCTGGTGTGCTCCAACCCGCCATGCGAGACCCACGAAACGGGCACCACCAACACAGCCACCACCACCGTCGTCGCTAATCTTGGGGGGCACCCCCAGCCCACCCAAGTGCAGTTTGTCTGCGACAGGCAGGAGGCCACTGCTGCTCTCGTGACCTCCACAGTGGGCCAGCCAAATGGCAGCATCGTTCGTGTGTGCTCCAACCCACCATGTGAGACCCACGAGACCGGCACCACCAGCACAGCCACCACCGCCATGTCCGGCATCGGAGGCGGGCCGCGGCGAGACATCCGGCTTGCCTGCGCAGCCACCACCATTCCCACCGTGGTCCGGGTCAGCGTGGCTGCTGGGGTGTCAGAGGGAACCCAGGTTTCCATCAAGCCCGCGTGCCAAACCCGTCAGACCAGTGCGACCAGCACCACCATGACTGTGATGGCCACCGGGGCCGCATGCTCAGCTGGCCCACTCCTCAGACCAACTGTGGCCCTCGAGGCTGCTGGCCGCGGCACCACTCTCTTACAGCTGGGGCCCCTGAGTACCCAGATCAGGCCTGGTGGTGAGGAAGGATCCCTCGCTGGCCTGGGCCCGCTGGTGTCCGTGGGGCGCCAGCTGGAGGTGCATCACACGCACACGACCAACACGGCCACTGTGGCCCGCTCTGCCATGGGTGCCGGGGAGCCCCATGAGCTGCTGGGGGCCCCTGCACTTGTGTACGAGAGCTCAGCCAGCACCTCTGTGACTGCCGCAGCCCTGGAGGCACTGCTGTGCCCCTCTGGCACTGTGACCCAGGTCTGCTCCAACCCTCCGTGTGAGACCCATGAGACGGGCACTACCCACACGCCCACCACTGCCACATCTGGAGGGGCTGTAGGCCAGCCAGAGGGCGGGCAGCAGCCTCCCACTAGCCGGCCCTGTGAGACGCACCAGACCGCTTCCACTGGCACAACTATGTCCGTTAGCTTGGGCGCCCTGCTCCCAGACACTGCCCCCTCCCACAGGACCCTGGAGACCAGCCTGGAGGTAGCGGTGCCACCTGCAGTCGCCCCCCAGGCCGGTGCTTCGTTGCTCACTCCTTTCCCGACACAAAGGGTGTGCTCCAACCCGCCCTGTGAGACACACGAGACAGGCACAACGCACACGGCCACCACTGTCACCTCCAACATGAGTTCTAACCAAGGTAGGTGGACACAGCCAGGTGTCCACGGGCTCCCGTGCCCAGGGCACACTGAGAGGCCCGCAGTTTGGTTCTGTGGAGCCCGGTTGCCCGGTAAGGGCAAATCTTCCAGGCATCCATGTTCCCTGGTGGCGGAGCTGGGTGGCAGCCCTGCTGGAGGAGGGCCTGTCACCCCGCTCTCTGCTTGCCCCACCAGACCCCCCACCCCCTGCCAGCGACCAGGGAGAGGTGGAGAGCACCCAGGGCGACAGTGTGAATATCGCCAGTTCCAGTCCCATCACGACAACAGTGTCCTCCACACTGACGCGGGCCGTAACCACCGTGACGCAATCCACGCCAGTCCCAGGCCCTTCTGTGCCGGTAAGAGCCCAGGAGGGTCCCTGTGATCTGGTGCGCCTGGGCCCATGTTGTTCCTGAACTGGACACCAGGTGGTGGTGTTGCTCAAGGCACACGCCGCTCCTGGCTCATTTTCCAGACCATAAAAGGGCAGTTTCTCGCCTGACAGGGCAGGTCACAGGAGGCCCCAGTCCTTGGTGGGTGTCCTGTGGGTGACTTTTCTGGTGTAGCTCGTTCCTGTGGCTCGTCACTTGGCTGTGGAGTGGCACAGCAGGAGTTGGTGGGCCCCTTCCGTGATACCAAGGGGTCTCTCTGAGGAGGGGTTAAAATGGGCCAGCGGGTTGAAGGTCTCACCTTCTCTTGCCATGCCCCCTGCCACTCAGTGACCTATCATCCCTGTCTTGTCAGGCAGGGTTGTGGCAACCCATTGAGAACGCAGATCCCATCCCACAGGGAAAGATGAAGGTCTGCCTGGTTTCGGTCTTCCTCTCTTCCCCTCTGACGGGGGCTTCTCTCCCTTTCTAGAAGATCTCATCTGTGACCGAGACTGCCCCAGGGGCTCTGACCACCGAAGTCCCCATCCCGGCCACGATTACAGTGACCATAGCCAACACAGAAACTTCTGACATGCCCTTCTCTGCTGTTGACATCCTGCAGCCCCCAGAGGAGCTCCAGGCCTCGCCAGGGCCGCGCCAGCAGCTTCCGCCACGGCAGCTCCTGCAGCCTGCCTCCGCGCCCCTGGTGGGGGACTCCGCCGAGGTCCTGTCCGCCTCCCAGAGCCCTGAGCTCCAGGCCGCCGTGGATCTGAGCAGTACAGGGGACCCGTCTTCAGGCCAGGAGCCTGCCAGCTCGGCTGTGGTGGCCACTGTGGTGGTCCAGCCACCGCCACCCACCCAGTCTGAAGTAGACCAGTTGTCCCTCCCCCAAGAGCTGATGGCCGAGGCCCAGGCGGGCACCACCACCCTCATGGTGACAGGGCTCACTCCAGAGGAGCTGGCAGTGACTGCTGCTGCTGAAGCAGCCGCGCAGGCCGCAGCCACGGAGGAGGCCCAGGCCCTAGCCATCCAGGCTGTGCTCCAGGCTGCACAGCAGGCTGTCATGGGTAGGTGCTGTGCGTAGGCCAGCTGGCTCAGCAGGCTGTCCTCACTTGAGGCCAGGGGGTAGCCCTGAGGGAGGGACAGGCCGCTCAGCAGTAACGAACCACGCTTCGGGTGCCTCCCTCCAGGCAGCCTGAGCAAAGGGAGCTTGTTTGCCGCCAGGATGGCACAGTACGACCTAACTGGGACAGGGGCTGACTTTGGTGCACAGGCAGGAGGCGAGTCTTGCCGGGGGGAGGGCAGGGGAGAGATCTTGGGGACAGGCTCTGAGGGATGGCATCCATGGAGCCTGCCCATCACTCTGATAGGGCAGTGGCGGTGGGAAGCTGGGGCTGGCGTCCCTCCTGAGTCATTGTCTTCTGCCCCTGGAGCAGGCACTGGGGAGCCCATGGATACTTCAGAGGCAGCTGCGGCAGTGACACAGGCAGAGTTGAGCCACCTGTCAGCTGAGGGCCAGGAAGGCCAGGCGACCACCATCCCCATCGTGCTGACACAGCAGGAGCTGGCTGCCCTGGTCCAGCAGCAGCAGCTTCAGGAGGCCCAGGCCCAGCAGCAGCAGCAGCACCACCTGCCCACGGAAGCACTGGCCCCTGCCGACAGCCTCAATGACCCAACCATTGAAAGCAACTGCCTCAATGAGCTGGCTGGGGCCGTGCCCAGCACCGTGGGCCTGCTGCCCCCCACAGCCACTGAGAGTACGTGGGGCCCTGCCTGGCCGCGGGCGGGTTGGCTTGCAGCCCCACGCCCCTGGGGACGTCAGTTGACTAGGGAAGAAAGTCTTGTTGGGGGGGGCGTTCCCAGGCCACTCAGGGTAGAGATGGATCCTGTCGTGTAGCCCAAGGGAGGGGCTCCTGTGAAGAAGCCCGATTTCTGGGGCCTTTTCTGCTGACACCTTTTTTTCCTTCCCAGGCCTGGCCCCGTCCAATACATTCGTGGCCCCCCAGCCGGTCGTTGTGGCCAGCCCTGCGAAGCTGCAGGCTGCGGCCACCCTGACGGAAGTAGCCAATGGCATTGAGTCTCTGGGCGTGGTCAGTCTGGAGTGACAGGGTGTTGGGAGCGGGCAAATGGATCCGGACTCGGGTGGTGTCCTGATCGCTTCTCCCTCTCTGCCTACCAGAAGCCAGACCTGCCACCACCACCCAGCAAAGCCCCTGTGAAGAAAGAGAACCAGTGGTTTGACGTGGGGGTCATTAAGGGTACCAATGTGATGGTGACACACTATTTCCTGCCACCCGAAGATGCTGTCCCGACTGATGTACGTATCCCTGGGAGCCAACACCCTCGGGTGAGCAGGGACTTGTGAATCTCCCAAGGGATGCTCTGTCTCAGGGCTGACTCCTCCTCACCCCATCCCCCTGCAGCCGTTGAAGCAGTGGCAAAACTCAGCCCTGGCCCCCTCGCCCTGGCCCCCCTGGTCATGATGGGGCTGCCATAGCTGCCCTTTGCCCACCTCACTGTCCCCATGGTGGAAAAGTGCTCTGCTGGCTCCAGCAGCCCTCTCAGTGGTGGGATTCATGTCATTCTCATCTCTCCTGTTTCTTGATCTCTCCCTGTAGGATGATTCGGGCACCGTGCCCGACTACAACCAGCTAAAGAAGCAGGAGTTGCAGCCAGGCACTGCCTATAAGTTCCGCGTCGCTGGGATCAATGCCTGTGGCCGAGGGCCCTTCAGTGAGATCTCAGCCTTTAAAACATGTCTGCCTGGCTTCCCAGGGGCTCCATGTGCCATTAAAATCAGCAAAGTGAGTCTTGTGAGATCAGCCTCTACCCTCAGCTAAGTCCGTGCTCATGGGGCTTTCTTTTTTGCTGGCCTGGGTGGGGGTGATTTGGGAGGGGCCCCAATATTTAGGCAGAGTCTGGTGGGTCTGGGCTGAAGCTTCTGGTCCTTTCCCTCTCTGACACAGCGTGAGCCGTACCCAACGTGCTCATTCACCTAATCCTCTGATGTTAAATTCCCTGACAAAGTCTGCGCCTGTGGTTCTCTCCATTTTTCTGATTGGGGAGACTTAGGCACCAAGAGGCTAAATGATTAGCCATTTGTTAGGTGGCAGAACAGGTCTAGGGAAGTGTTTGGAGTCCCCGTTCATTTTGGCATTGTGTCAGGCTGCCTTCCAGGTGGGGGCAGACAAAGCCATCTCTTCTCTGCTGTGAAATAGATTTGTTGTGTTAGGAGGCGGGGTGAAGAAGGAGCCATCAGTTTTGGAAGTTTCGACTTGGTCTAAGTCCTCTGTTCTCCACCGGCAGGGGTGGAATAAGTCAT
>ML660665.1:566539-676508 GCA_007570785.1 Antilocapra americana | reverse complement strand
TGGTCTAAGTCCTCTGTTCTCCACCGGCAGGGGTGGAATAAGTCATAGAGGCCGAAGATGGCCCCCTCGGTCTCTGCTTCCTCTGTTCCAGAGTCCAGATGGTGCTCACCTCACCTGGGAGCCGCCCTCTGTGACCTCTGGCAAGATCATCGAGTACTCGGTGTACCTGGCCATCCAGAGCGCGCAGGCCGGCGGTGAGACCAAGAGCTCGACCCCAGCACAGCTGGCCTTCATGCGGGTGTACTGCGGGCCCAGCCCCTCCTGCCTTGTGCAGTCCTCCAGCCTCTCCAATGCCCACATCGACTATACCACCAAGCCCGCTATCATCTTCCGCATTGCCGCCCGCAACGAGAAGGGCTATGGCCCAGCCACCCAAGTCAGGTGGTTGCAAGGTGGGTGTGTGTGGAGCTCACTCTGGGGAGGGAGAGCTCTTGCCAGCCACTGGCCTGGTAAGCTTGACCCTCTGGGGTGGGTGGATCCCTCACCTCGCCTGGTGCTGCGGAGAAAGCTCCTCGAGGGGCTGTTGGAGGGGGGTGGGTGCCCAGGCTTCGGGCCACTCTGTCAGTTGTGGGGGCAATAGCAGGGGCCTCTAAGCTGCATCCAGAGTGGTCCTGGGGGGTGGCATTCGGGTGGCCAGGCCCCTGGGGCACACACCAAAGGGAGGGGATGGCATGCTTGGTGCCCGGCTGCACCGTGCTGGGCAACATTGGGGCTGCCTACCCACTCTCCCTTCTCTGCTTTCAGAAACCAGTAAAGACAGCTCTGGCGCCAAGCCGGCCAGCAAGCGGCCCATGTCGTCTCCGGAAATGTAAGCAGGGGGTGCCTTTCCAAGAGCCTTCTGGGGCCGGGAGTAGGCGGACCCTGAGAGCAAGGAGCAGTAGGGACAGCCGGGCCCTGCTTCTCCTGAAACGCGGGGGGGCCGCCCAACTTAGGGGGCAGCCGGAGCCCCGGCCGAGTCCCGCTTGCTTCACTGTGCAGACCCACGCTGACCCTGTCTTTTTTTTGCCTTTGCCTCTCATCTTCCAAGGAAATCCGCGCCAAAGAAATCGAAGGCAGACGGTCAGTGAGAGGCAGCTGCCCGGCGCCTGGCTTCTCCATCCTTCCCTCTGCTTCAGGACCGCCGCCTGCCCCACCCACCCGGCGTGCACTCCGCCCTCACGAGCCAGCGGCTGCCCTCCTCTCCCCCTTCTCTCTCTCTGTTTTTACAAAAATCTTGAGAAAGCACATTTTACCATGGTTGTGGGGGACGGGGTGGGGCGGAAGGCAGATGCTGAAGAGTGAGCGAGGGAGTGGGTGTCCCCCCTTCCTCCAGGGAGAGACCGAAATGCACTGGAGCAGACGGAAAAACCCGCCGCCTCCAAAGTCTGCACAACTCTCGCTGTTGCCCTTGGCTCCAGGGATCAGCCAAGGCCCGAGGAGTTGGAGGGGGTGGCTTTTAGAAGCACCCCCACCCCCTTGCCCATCTCTAGTCTCAGAGGCTTAGGGAGGGCACCCCTCCGCTGAACCGGGTATCTGTCTGGTTCTATTTTCTTTTGTGACCTTAGCATTTCCTGCCACGTGACACCCGCCTGCCCTTTTGGCTTATCCAACCCTGCCCTGCCTGGCAGTCCCATGGGAAGCTGACATGTTTTCTCAGAGGCCTTCATCCTCCCATCCCGTCTTCCCTTCCTTCTTAACCTGTTCAGAGAAGAAAAAGCAAACAAAAAATCAAGGGGCAGAGAAGGAGCCCCATGGTGGCCTGAGCAGTGTTCTGTGAAAACCTCCCAACGCCCACCTGGGGCCTCGAGGAGCCTTCCCATCGAGCCCGGCTTCGGCTTCTCTTGGGTCGGGGTTAGGGGCCACATCACCAACTGCTGCATTTGTTGTATTTTTTTTTTAAGTTGAAATGGATGAAGTTAACAGTTTTATTGTAATTTTAGGCTTAGCGTGTGGGGTTTTGTCCCTTTTTTTGTTGTTGTTAGCTGTGTACAGAATGTGTATCTTTTTTTTCTTTTTTTTTTTTACCTTTTCTTCTTGGCAAAGCCTTGGCAGGGATCTTTCTGAATGAAAAAGCAAGGGGTGACCAGGGCAGGAGGAGTATGGCATTTTCCCTGTGGGTCTGATGTCTGCTGCCCAGTGCGATTTTCTTCTTTCTGGCCCCTGCCCTGTGCCCCTCTGCCTGTCCCCAGGCCTCTAGGATGACAGAGGGTGAGCAGTCAAATCTTGCCCCCCCTCATGGGCCATGGCTCCAACACCTAGAGGCTTGAGCTTGAGAGTCCGCTAGAGCCTGGAGTCAGACTTCCCTGAGGACGATGGTGCAAAGGTGTGGGCACGACCTGATACCCAGTCCTGGGTCCGTGGCCCTCTCCACGAACCCCAGGCTCCCTCCCTGGCATGAGCGCTTAGAGCATCCAACACCCACAGCCGCCACTTCCCTCAGTCACCCTCTCTGGGCAGGGCTGGCACGCAATGGACAGGAACTCAGCCTCTGAGGCTGCCTGGGATAACAAGGCATGTGGTACTGTCGATGCTACAAAGTTGGGCTCTGGGCTCTGCTGGGAGCAGCTAGTCCAGTGCCAGCTCTACCCTATGTCTGAGCAAGGAGTGAGACTTGCGAGCAAGTCGCAGCGAAGGATTTGAACTGAACAGCCGATGTCTTCAAAGCCCTTTCCTCTGCCCTGGAGATGCAGCTGGGGCTGGGAAGACCCCAGCCTCTGCAGACCCCTGCCCCCAGCCCCCACCCTCTGGGGCCTCTGTTGTATTATAGTATATTTCGCTGTGGAAAACGTCACGTTTAGTCACCTTGGAGCCCACCGCCTGGTCCCATTGTCTTTCCCCCAAGCCCGATTCCTGAGCGCCCTCTGATCTCTGTTTCTGGAAACAATATGCCCATTCATTATTGTAGAGTAACCCTCGTGACTCAATATTACCATAGTGCGATGTCGTTTTGTGCTATTTTGAACAATTAAAAGACTTTTTTTGAAATAACGACCTGCTGTGTTGCTGTGTCTTGGACTCCCACGGGAGGGGGCTGGAGGCTCTGCGGGGCTCACAAACCACCCCTCCTCCATCCAGGGGCTTTTTGCTCCCAGAATTCTGCTTCTCTATCGCCTCCCACAGCTCAAAAGTTTTCTGTGGGCTGTGGCCTTGTCAGCGAGCTGGTCTAGGACCAGGTTGCCCCTGGAAGATCCCACGATGGCAGCTGGAATGCAGGGCACAGGCCAAAGGGGCTCCCTGGACAGCTGCTGCTGACTCCCTGTGTGGAGGCCATGTCACCTCCTTCCTCTCCCTCACTAGAGGACGGAAAACTGCCACCCTTCTTGGACTGAGAGCTCACAGCCCCCAGGAGAGACTAGCATCACCACAGGGATGCCCTGTGGTCAGGAGGCACTGCTGGAATAATTTCTGGCCTGGCTCTTTGTGCACATGGGCCAGGGTCCCCAACTATGGGTGACAGTCCCACTGTTGGGTTGCCGTGCCAGGGCTTAGATGGTGGCAGGGGCAGGGGCAGGCAGGCAGCATCAGTCCTCATTGCCAACCAGGCCAAAGGCCCAGAGAGCCAAGTGGGATGGCCAGGGCTCGGCATAGCCTTGGTGCCAGACAGGACAGTGGACCAGTGAGGGCACTGCCCCCACTGACACGAATGGGGCCCGGACACTCTGGTACCAAAATCCAGCAGGTAGGGATGGAAAGTGGTCAACACACAGTTTGGGAAAAAGAAACTGGAGACAGAATTCAAGTTTTAAAGACGGGACTGGGGGACTCAAGACCTCTCTTATCAAGTGCCCTGTTCCTTGGAGCCACATCACATTTATTTAGTGTCTTGGCAAACAAAGTATCTGTTGTGCTCTGATGAAGTCAGCCTCCTGTGTCCCCGGTCATGTCTCCCCATTTTATTGATTACCTTAAACTATCTGTTAATTTTCTTGTACAAGGGGTATCACCTACCAGCTCATAGACCCACATATGCCTCGGGAAAACATCTTGGTGTGTGCACAAGCAGTGTTCTGAACTTGCGCTGATCCAGCGTTGCAAGGTCCACACTATGTTTTTCCTTAGCTTAGCAGGGCATGACGACCCCAACTCATCAACCCGATGTACTTTTATTTGGGTTATGCTGTATTGCTATATTTTATTCTTTTCCCATGGGGTTTTTCTCAAGGCTTAGAGCAACAGGTAGCTGACTATTAACCCCTGCACCTCTCCACTTGGCACACCATCGCATCTCACCCCAGTGCATGCTCTTCTGTCCCTGGTACCCTCTCTGTTAGAATAATGGGGTCTTGTGAGTGTGGGGTCCTGTTGGTCCCTCTCCATGTCAACTCTGACCTGACTCAGAGCCCAGGCACCTCATGCCTTCGGGGGGCCCAGGGAGGTGGTGGTGGCGGGCAGAGGCCCAGGGAAAGCAGTGGGCAAGTGTCCAGGCTACAGCAGTGGGGGGCAATATCCAGGGGTGGGAGGAAGTGGGCCAACCATGGGGCAGAGGGTCCACCTGAGGGACTCCGGAGAGAAGGGGCCCATGCAGACACTCACAGGGTGGGGAGCACCGCCTGCTTTCACCTCAGAGTTGGCCCATGACAGATGGCCATGTCTGAGGGAGGAACCCCAGAGCCTTCCCCGGAGCAAGGCTCATCCTTGGATAGGCATGTTACAGGAAGGCAGGGGAAGGCAGGGTGGAAGGGACACGCCAGGAATAATGACAGCCATCTGTAGCTGGGTGGCTGATACCAAGCCAGCTGGGCCCCCAGCCGGGAGCCCCACCCCAAGCATGAGGTCATATGGGGGGGCACACAGCGGCCAGGTGTGCTTATCTGCAGGGTGCCTGTGGTTTCGTCAGGACAAGCACAGGGCACGCCAGGCGCCTGTCCCTGGGCTGCATGGATGAGGCAGAGGCCCAGTTACATCTCCAGCAAATGGGGCGCCCCTCTCTGAAGCCCAAACTTCTCCAAGCCCCCATGGGAGCTCAGGGTCCTGGAAATGGCCCCTCCACATAATTCTTCCATTGGCTGGGCAAGAGGAGGAAGTTTGTCCCGACTTCTTTGAAGTACCCTATGTAATTGGGCATTCCAGAGAGGCAGACCGGGTGCTGGAAGGTATGCCTGGAGAACTCTGGCTTTGAGGACTCTGCTCTTCACCTGCACAGTTACCACCTGACTGTTGAGTGGCATCTCTGAGGTGAAGAGGTCAGGGGCTGAGGAGCAGATTCCACAGAGAGGACTTGTCCGCCCTGTGGGGTCACAGGTTAGCGGGGCCTCAGCGTTCAGCCATTTCCAGCTGTCTCTTCTCTTGAACTTCCCCGGTGGTTCAGACAAGTAGAGTCTGCCTGTTATGCTGGAGACCCGGGTTCAATCCCTGGGTCAGGAAGATCCCCTGGAGAAGGGAATGGCAACCAACTCCAGTGTTCTGGCCTGGAGAATCCCATGGACGTAGGAGCCTGGTGGGCTATAGTCCACAGGGTCGCCAAGAGTCAGAAGCGACTTCACTGTCACTTTTTCCTCTCCTGGGCACCTGGGTTCATGACCTGCCCTGCCCTGCCCCGGGGGACCCCTCAGGCCGGGGGGACGTGGCTGGAGGAGGGAAGACGGCCCTGAGTTCCCTCTTCCACCCCTTCCACCCCCATCCCAGAACGTCCTGCCAACTCACCCAGCACTTCCCACCAGGAGGGCATTAAGTGGAGAGTGCCCAGCCGAGGCGCTCCAGCGGCCTCAGCCTCCCTCAGGGGAGGGCCGGCCGGGGGCGTGGCCGGAGGGTGGGGCGTGGGGGTGAGCTAGCCAAGCCCCGCCCCCGCTGCGGGCTCGGCCTCGGGCTGGGCGGAACCTGGGGGGTAGAGGTGGGTGGTGCTAGGCTGGGTCAGCTGAGTGACAGTCACGAGACCGCACTCCATTCCGTGTGGCTTCCTGGAGGAGAGGGGGTGATGAGCCGGGGTCTCCGAGTGTGGCAGGCCAGTGCTGGGGTGTGGGCCAGGGGTGGTCGGTGTTGTCCTGGAGGAGGCCGTCTAGGATGGGGGGCGGGGACGAGGGGTGTTCAGTCCCGGGGCCCATCTTGGTCCAGAGGGCAGACGTGCTCCCGGGGGCGTGGTGGTGGGGCGTCCAGAGGCTCCAAGTCAGGCAGCCCTAGGGGGCCACTCGAACCTGGGGTGACCTGCGGCCCCGGGGAGTCCACCGAAGGGACGGGCACCCGAGAAGATGGGGCGGCCTGTGGGGGAGCCATGTCTCCAAGTGTCTCTCCACAGGACATGGAGAAGGAGCGAGAGACGCTCTGGGCCTGGAAGGAGCGCGTGGCGCACGAGCTGGATCGCGTGGTGGCTTTCTGGCTGGAGCACTCCCACGACCAGGAACAGGGGTGTGCGCCTTGCCCTTCTGGGGGCCGTGGACTGGGTTCTTCGCTCCTCTGGACCCCCACACCTCACTCTGGGCTGACTGCCATCTATGGGGCACCCCCACCCCGCACCACCCCCGCGCCGCGAACTCGGCTAACACCGGCATGTCCCGCAGGGGCTTCTTCACGTGCCTTGGCCGCGACGGGCGGGTGTACGATGACCTCAAGTACGTCTGGCTGCAGGGGAGGCAGGTACGGACGAGGCGTGCCTGGGGGCACCTGGGACTGGAACCTGCGCGCTGAGTCCTATCTGAGTTCGCACACCCCGCAGGGATCGCGGGCTCATCGCACTCCTTCCCACAGCCTTGAGGACCGCGACCCCCCACTTGAGCCACGACCACTCCATTCTCCCCCACAGGTGTGGATGTACTGTCGCTTGTACCGCCAGTTTGAGCGCTTCCGCCGCCCAGAGCTTTTGAATGCAGCTAAAACAGGTGCCCTCCCTCTCCGTCCCCATCTCCCCAGAGGCCACTCCTGGTGATCCCCGCAGCTGTGCGGGTGCTTCCAGGTGCCTGCTTGCCAGCCAGCTCTGGAAGCTGCCGAAGGGCGTTGGGTGCCCGCCGATGGGGAGGAAGGCACTGGCCAGGGCATACCCAACACGCCTTCCAGCGCGCCACCTTCCTGACCACCAGGTGGCGAGTTTTTGTTGCGTTATGCCCAAGTGGCACCTCCTGCAAAGAAGTGTGCCTTTGTGCTGACCAGGGACGGCCGCCCAGTCAAGGTGCAGCGGACCATCTTCAGCGAGTGTTTCTACACCATGGCCATGAACGAGCTGTGGAGGGTGACGGGGGACATGCGGTACCAGGTGCGGGGAAGGATGGGCACGCTGTACATCTCCGTGCCCTCACTTTCACTGACTCCTGGCGCCTGGGTGTGGGCCAGATCTGTCCTTAACATCAGTCCTTTCTCTGGGCCCGCAGGGCCTGGGGCTGCCAGTCACACCCACTGTTACTGTTGTTATTGTCACTGTGTGTCCTCCCTCCCCCAGAGGCCCTCCCCCAACAACCCCCACATAGGCCCTGGGCACTGTTCAGTTTAGTCGCTCAGTCATGTCCAACTCTTTGCAACCCCATGGACTGCAGCACACCAGGCCTCCCTGTCCATCACCAACTCCCGGAGTTTATTCAAACTCATGTCCATCAAGTTGGTGATGCCATCCCACCATCCCCTCCTGTGTCGTTCCCCTCTCCTCCCGCCTTCAATCTTTACCACCATCAGGGTATTTTCCAGTGAATCAGTTCTTTGCATCAGGTGGCCAAAAGTACTGGAGTTTCAGCTTCAGCATCAGTTCTTCTAAAGAATATTCAGGACTGATTTCCTTTAGGATAGGCACAGAGGTGTTACCAAACCAGACTTGGGCCCATGTGCAGTGAAGACAATCCACTGACACCAGGTGCAGCACTTATTCTAAGGGGACAGGGTAGGTCCTGCTCAAAATACCTGCACTTTCAGAGAAGGGTTTAGAGCGAAATCAAGGAGCAGGTCACAGGGCACCTGATCAGCTTAGGAACATTCTTCTGATTGGCTGGTGGTGAGATAACCAGGAGGGAGTTACATGATCCACTTTCTGGTTCCAATGGTCTGGGCTCTACCAGTTGGCAGCATATACTTAAGTTCTTCCCCCTAGTGTGTGTTTTAGTTATCTACAAAACAGCTCAAGGATTCAACTCAGGATTTTATTTATGGCCCTCAGGGAAGACTAGTCTAAACTCATTGTTTTGTCTTGCTTATCTGTTTTCCTTTGTTTCTGCATTTCCTCACTTCTCTGATTAAATGTGCTCCTTGAAACTTGGAAAGGAAGCTAACTGCTTTTCAACAACCAAGAGGTGGGGGACCCTGGGGGATCAACTGCCCACCCCCCTACCCCGCCAGGCTCTGCAGGGTCCTGCTCAGAGGGACCAGCCCTGCCATGGCTGGGACAGCGCTCCTCCCTGGCCCCCTCATCTTTTAAAGCTGACCTCACTGCCTGGGCATGGTCTGCACCCCCCAGCCCAGAAGCCCTAGCACCCAGGGCCAGGCCTTGGCAAGGGTGTCCTAGGAGCTCAGCCAAGGAGGCCTGGGCGGGCCAGACTGGATGGGATGCAGCCTCAGCCTGGGTCTCCCCTCACCACCACCCCCAGAGTGAAGCCATGGAGATGATGGATCAGATCGTGAGCTGGGTGCGGGAGGACCCCTCCGGGCTGGGCCGGCCCCAGCTCTCTGGGGCTCCGGCCTCGGAGTCCATGGCAGTGCCGATGATGCTACTCAACCTGGTGGAGCAGCTTGGGGAGGCGGATGAGGAGCTGGCAGGCATCTCCGTGGAGCTGGGAGACTGGTGCGCTCAGAGGATTCTGCAGCATGTGCAGGTGGGGGCAGGAGGCTGACTCTGGCTGCCAGACCGGTCCTGGGGGCCTGGGGCACAGGGTGACCCCTATTCCCCACCCCCAGGCCCACATCCACCCCCGGGCTCAGTCATCTCTGATTCTTTGTGACCCTATGGACTGTAGCCTGCCAGGCTCCTCGGTCCATGGGGATTCTCCCAGGCCAGAATACTGGAGTGAGTTGCCATGCTCTCCTTCAGGGGATCTTTCCCACCCAGGGATCAAACCCAGGTCTGCTGCGCATTGCAGGCCGATTCTTTACCATCTGAGCCACCAGAGAAGCCCACTCATGAGCTGGGGGTCGATTTTACAGATGGGGAGACAGAGAGAGGTGCGGTTCAGAACCATTGGAAAGGGTGGGGGAGGCCCCCGGGGAGCCAGGTTGGGGTGAGGGCAGGAGGGTGGGGTCCAGTCCCCCAGGCCCATCAGGGAGCACGAGACCTAGACCTAGCTTCCTCCCAGGCCTCTGGACAGCCAGGTTGGCTCAATCTCAGTCTCTGGCCATTCAGTGTTCTCTGGGGCTCTGGCCCAAAGCAAGTTCCAGACCCTTGGAAGTGAATCGGCTCTTCAAAAGCCCCTCACCCACCCCCGCCAGCCCACCCAAGCCTGCAGATGAGGAGAGATGGGGTGGAGGGGGCTGTTGAGTGCTGAACCCCCTTCTGCTCCTCCCTCTGCAGAGGGGTGGGCAGGCTGTGCTGGAGAACGTGTCAGAGGATGGCAAGGAACTCTCAGGCTGCTTGGGGAGACACCAGAACCCAGGTGAGGGGTGGAGTGGGTTTCAGATGTGGGGACTGCTTGCCTCCCTCCACACTGGGCACTGAGGACCAGGCAGAGAAGCAGGGATGGGCCTGCCATGCTAGGGGGCACAGCTCAGAGCAGCCCCCACTGCTGGCAAGAGAGGAAGGGAGTCAGCACACAGCGCAGGGGGCTGGAGCCCCCTACCTGGGGGAGACCATGCTACCTGCCTTACCCTGAGCCCTTACCAGGCCACGCACTGGAGGCTGGCTGGTTCCTGCTCCGTTATGCCATCCGGAGAGGTGATGCCAAACTTCGAGCCCACGTGATTGACAAGTTCCTACTGTTGCCTTTCCACTCTGGATGGGACCCTGAGCATGGCGGCCTCTTCTACTTCCAGGATGCTGATGGCCTCTGCCCCACACAGGTGGGAATGTGCGCAGGGCTGTCCTCAACCCATTTCACAGAGGGGGTGCCCAGGGAGACCCCAGTGGTCCTCAAGCACACGCACACAAGGAGACACATGTCCCTCCATCTTGGAAAGGCTCAGCATCAGCAGTGCTAAGCCATCAGCAGTGGGGGCATATTTGGTCCCTTACGTCCGTGTTATTATGCCTTGATCCCACTGAGGTCCACAGAGGGTGGGTGAGTCAGCCACCAGCAGGAGCTGACTGTCCAAGTGGCTCTAGGCAGACTGACGAGATAGCCAGGGTTTGGATTCCAGGGCTCAAGGGGAGCCTGGCCCAGCCTTGCCCTTACGGTTCAAGAAGCTAGTGCCAATCTGCTGGGCAGTCAAATCCTCCATAGACGTCCATGCCACAATGAAGCTCCAAGTGCCTGGGCCAGATAGAGTCTTAGCCAGGGCCTGAATGATGGGGGTGACCTTCCTGCTGAGAGGGGTGGCAGAGGGTGGGACTCAGGCCTCCAGATACCTCCTCTATGCTCCCAGCTGGAGTGGGCCATGAAGCTCTGGTGGCCACACAGTGAAGCCATGATCGCCTTCCTCATGGGCTACAGTGAGACTGGGGACCCTGCCTTGCTGCGCATCTTCTACCAGGTGGCTGAGTACACCTTCCACCGGGTAAGTGCTGCTTCCTGGTCTCAGCAAAGGTGTGGAGAATGCAGACCAGGCAGGGAGGGCGAGTCATCCCGCACATCCCCTGCCTGCCCCTCAGCAGACATGGAGCTCATGGCCCCAGTACCCTCTGTTGAGTCAACAGAGCAGCCCCTTCCCCACTGGAGCTCACATTTTGCTGGCAGTGGGACTGACCGTAAACAAGTAAACAAGCAAACAGAGATGGGGATGAGAGCTCTGAGAAATACAGCAAGGTCAGAGGGCTGGGGAGGGGGGAGCTGATGGGAAGGAAAAAAGCTAGAAAGGGTGTTTAGCAGTCAACCTGACTCTGGGGTTCACAGGTGCTGGGGCTTCTGGAGGGGAGGCCATAGGGCCCTGGGCCAAAGCAGGGAGATGGCGCTGTGGCTGTCATCCTGGCCAGTGAGTGGGGGCCTGACCTGGGGTGGAAGATGCAACAGGCGCAGGGGTCAGAGTCTGGTTGAGTGGGAGGAGTCTGGACTGGCCACAAGTGTTTGGGTATCATAAGGATATAGATGATATATACTGTGAGCCACCAGGCAAGGTGAGCATTGAGGACAGAAGGAAAAAAGAAGAGGGAATAGGAGGGCCTAGCAAAGGAGACAAGAATCAGTTGTGAGGCAGGAAGGAAGCCAGGGACCACCCCCCTCCAGCTAGAGGCCTGAGTGCAATGAGTGGAGTGATGACCTGTGACACCCATGGCCAAGAGGCAGCTTGGGGGCTGAGCCTGAATGAAGGAAAATTCCCAATGTGTTTCGAAGCCACGACTCACTCCATCAGTAAACCCCAGTACAGGAGGGATTACAACAGGGGGTCTTAATTGGTGGTCTGTGGGTTTTGTGATCTGGGAGAAAGCTCTATGTTTCTTTACACTAACCTCTAATTGAAATCCAGCATTCACTTCCATCATGAGTGAAAACACAGTGGTATTAGCAGTGTCTGACTTTGTCACCAGTAGACATCCCAAATGTGTTCACGTTACATTGTAGTTCAAAGGGCATCTCCCAGTATTGCACACACTCATCATTACTTCCAAACACAACAGTCACAAAACCCAGGGTGATATATGTTAATATTGAATGCATTCAAAAGAACCTTTGTTCAAGGCCATTGGTGTTAACTGCATAAAGTGAAATTTAAAGAATAAATTGTCAAGAAAGAGAGATGGCCATTGAACAATCAGGAAACTTATAAACAGGTAAGTCATTATGCACTGATTGTCATAACAGGAGACAGGAAATTCAGACATCCACAGAAACGCTGGACAGGAAAACAGTTCAATGGCTTGTTATCTGTCTGTGTCAAATCAAATAGTCGAATAATAAGTGAGGACATGAGCAGTGTCACTGGAAAGATAGAATGAATACATATAGAACTAGTGTTACCTGCTATGAAGAGTAGACCTATTCACAAGTTGACATTTTAAAAGACATTTTGATAGTGGGCTTCAGTGTCACTGACTTCTTCCATGCTCCTTCTGAGAAGGGATTCCACTCAGGTCTCTAGCTGGAGAGGAAAGAGAAGAGTAGGCCAGGGCTCTGGAGTCTACTCTGGAGCATCTGCAAGGAACTGTGTGCAAGAGATAAGAAAGGAATTTGGAATGGGTCAACACAGCTGCTGGGCAGGGTCAGGCTTAAGGGGGCTCCAAGGAAGAGGGAGATGTGTTTGGGACCTGTGACAAGCAAGGCTGGAGTCAGTTCAGTGCTAGATATCTACATTCTCATCGACTGGAAGACAGGCCTGTGAAGCAGAGAACAGGAACTCAAAGGGAATCATCTGTTAGAAAGTTACATAACGGGTCAGCACTTCTATTCTCTTTCTATAAATCAATCCTGTTGAAGTGCAATTAATATTTTAAGTATTCATTTAAAGTATTCAGTTCACTGAGATATAGCAATGTATAGATTTGTGTTTAGTACATAAGCTGTATCTGACTCTTGCGGCCCAATGGACTGCGGCCTGCCAGGCTCCTCTGTTCATGGGATTTCCCAGGCAAGAATACTGGAATGGGTTGCTATTTCCTTCTCCAGGGGATTTTCTGATCCAGGGATTCAACCCAGGTCTCCTGCATTGGCAAGCAGGTTCTTTTGCACAGAGCCACCAGGGAAGTCCCATATACATCTGTATAACTACCAGCATATTCAAGATATGGAGCTGTTCCTTCATACCCAAGCAGGGTTCTTTTATTCCATCTTGCAAGGTTTCATCTCACAGCCAGCAGCCCCTTTCCAAGGTAGGGTATCTAGATGCCCACTCCCGCTGCAGAAAAAGGAAAAGAGAAAGCCCTTTGTGTTTATATTTGTCCAGGACTGGGATCTAACAGCAATGGTTCTGTAGTTACGGTATCTGGGGTCTGCCTGGGCTCTGATCCCGGGTAGCGCTTTAGTGGGACCAGTGAACGCTTAGTCCCCAGGCGTCTAGCATCTGGGCAGCTCCTGCCAGCGCTGCATGTCACTGCCTTGTTATTGCAGTTTCGCGATCCAGAGTACGGTGAATGGTTTGGCTACCTGAACCGAGACGGGAAGGTCGCCCTCACTATCAAGGGGGGTCCTTTCAAAGGTGAGTGGGGGACAGGGCAGGGCCGCAGGGACTCAGAACACTTGGCTGTCCCCAGCCCTCCCAACCCGCTGTCCTGCCTCTCCCTGTAGGCTGCTTCCACGTGCCGCGGTGCCTAGCCATGTGCGAGGAGATGCTGAACGACCTGCTGAGCCGCCTCGCTCCGGCCTCGGCCCTCAGTGCCCGGTCTCCGCCCGCTGGTCCCGCCAGCCCGGGCGCAGAATAAAACGAAGCCTGTTACACTGTCTGTGTGTATAAGCTTCCGTGGGGTCGCGGGAGGCGGGGAACGCACCTTCTCGCCCGGCCAGTGACCCACCCGGAGCGCTGGAACCGCCCACCTTGCCAAGAGGCCCGCCCCGCGTGGAGGCCCCGCCCCACCCTTGGAACGTCCTGCGCCTTGGCGGAGCACCCAGAAGGGTGGGTCCGGCAGCGCGCCACTTCCGGCTGGTGGCAGGGCGAGGCGTGCACCGCCTCTTCCGCCGCCGCGGCCCCCGCGATCCCGGACCTAGCTCCAGCCCTAGCCGTGGCCTGGCGGTCCCGGTGTCGCCCCGGAGCGCGGCAGCAGCTGACTGCGCGTTCACGACCCACTAGGAGCCGCGAGCCCCACCGCCGTTATGAACATCCGCAATGCGAGGGTGAGGGGCTGGGGCCGGAGACAGTCTGAGCCGTCTGGAAGCGGGCCCGGTGGCCGCGTGCGCATGCTCCTGAGGGGCCCGGCCGAGCCCCAGGGCCGGCCGCCTGGCGCGCCTGCGGCTGCCAGGCACAAAACAGTGAAGGCCACCATTTCCGTGGGGTTGGCCCTCCCCGCAGATGAGGCCAGGTGTTCAAGGCCGGGGCTGTGAATCCCTTCTTTCGTGATGTCGGGGCTCCGTGGGACGGTGTCGGGGAGCTTCCTGGCGCTCACGTCCGTTCCTGGAACCGTCAAGCGGCCCTGGGCCAGGCCTGTGCAGAGACAGATAGTCCCAGCTCCCGCCCAGATCTGGGGGTGGGGGTGGAGGGTCGGTGAGTAGACAGCGAGCAGGGCTCCAACAGAACCGAGGCCTACTTAGCGCAGCCCCAGGCCTGACCGCATTTCACTGCCCTCCTCCTTCGCAGCCAGAGGACCTGATGAACATGCAACACTGCAACCTCCTGTGCCTGCCCGAGAACTACCAGATGAAATACTATTTCTACCATGGACTCTCCTGGCCCCAGGTGGGCGGCTGTTGAATTTGGGGACCGGGTCAAGGAGGCCAGGGAAATCCCACCCTGGGTTGGGTTTGGGTGAGGCCATGCAGAGTCTGGGAGCACCTGGGTGAAGCAGGCCCTGAGTGCTGGCCTCAGCTGGGGTGGCTGGGGGTGGAAAGGATGTGCCTGAAAATGGGAGACGAACAGGGCCAACCTAGGAGCAGAATTACCACCTGTCTGCCCACCTCTTCCCAGTTAAGAACAAGGGGCACTGTGTGGTATGGGAAAACAAGGCCACCTTGCCTGGAGGTCAGGAGCTGTCACTGAACTCCACCCTGGGCTGCTGTCCATCATGGCCAGGGCGAGAGACAGGCAGTGGGGCCAGGTGTTTGCTAAGGGCTCCTCCAGCTTTGATAGAAACTTGTATTCTGCCTCCTCTTTCCTCCTGTCTTCCAGCTCTCGTACATCGCCGAGGACGAGAATGGGAAGATCGTGGGGTATGTCCTGGCCAAAATGTGAGTCACCAGGGACAGAGAGACAAGACTGGTGGGTGGGGGAGGAGGGACACTGACATTTGCACGTGTCTGATAGAGGCTGCCTGGGTTGGTTTTTTTTTTTTCTTTTTGAAATGAATAGACTTCTTTAGTTCAGTTTGAGCTTTAGAGGAAATGTGAGTGCAAAATACACACCCCTCTCAAACAACTCCTCCCCTGTCTTCCCTGGTTGCCTCTCTTAGTAACATCTCCTGTACATATGTTACAATATTGCTACATCATTATTAAAGTCCATAGTTCACAGTAAGTTTCATATCTGGAGTCATATGGACAAATGTATAACATGTGTTCACTTCTATAGTATCACACAAAGTAGTCTCACTGCCCACCGAGTTTTCTGTATACTTGTTCATCCCTGCTCTCTTCTCAGGGAAACACTGATCTTACTGTCTCTATATTTTTGCCTTTTCCAGAATATCCCATGATTAGAATCATACAGTGTGTGGGCTTCCCAGGTGGCTCAGTGGTAAAGAATCTGCCTGCCACTGCAGGAGACACAGGTTCGATCCCTGGGTGGGGAAGATCCCCTGAAGGAGGAAATGGCAACCCACTCCAGTACTCTTGCCTGGAGAATCTCCATGGACAAAGGAGCCTGGTGGGCTACTGTCCATGGGGTCACAATGAGTCAGATACTACTGACTATGCATGTACCTCAACATACAGTGTGTAGCCATTTCAGACTGTCTCTCAGTCGTATGCATTGAAGTTTTCTCAATGTCTTTTCCTGGCTTGATAACTCCCTTCTTTTTAGCACTGAACAGTGTTCCATTGATACTGCACTTGTCTTTTGTCCGCTGTCTGGGGTCTGGAGAGCCCTGACTCTCTCCCCTACCCTGGGTCTAGGGGCGCTGTGGGTTTGTTCCTAGCCTCTGTTTTTTCTTGCTCTAGGGAAGAAGACCCAGATGACGTGCCCCATGGACATATCACCTCACTGGTGCGTAGGACGCCCCCCAGACTCTGGTGGGCGTGGAAGTTAGTTGGTGCCACCTCTGAGGTCCTACTTTTCTGCCCCCAGGCTGTGAAGCGTTCCCACCGGCGTCTTGGCCTGGCTCAAAAGCTGATGGACCAGGCTTCCCGAGCCATGATTGAGAACTTCAATGCCAAATACGTCTCCCTGCATGTCCGGAAGAGGTGGAAGCCAGGGTCAAAGGAAGGGGGCTGGGGGCTACTGTCTTGATATGGGTCCTGGGCTGCCTTGGCTTTTGGAGAAGACTGGGAGGTGGGATTCGTGGGGAGAGGGGCTGGGAGGAGGGGCAGGACCTGAACATGCTGTCTGGCCTGGTCTGTAGAGCTCAGCACTGCCTTGTTCCCCTACAGTAATCGGGCAGCTCTGCACCTCTATTCCAACACGCTCAACTTTCAGTAAGTAAATCTAGATGTTTCTAATGGGAGTGGGACGGTCCCCAGGTCTGGCTTGCCCAAGTGGCCGAGATGGGCTGAGCTACCTTCTAGGCATGATGGTGGGCGGCAGCTGGAGCTAGGGACAGGCTGTGGCCTCCACTCGGAGACAGTGACACCTACCTGCCACCATCTGCTTGAGACGTGTTGTGGGCCTAGAGGACGTTTAGTGTTTCTTGCGGGGCAGAAGACAACTACTTGATGCTGGTGGGGGCCAGGTGAAGGGCAGCATGGTAAAGGGGTTCAGAAATAGAGACAAATACCCAGGACAGGAACAGGACTGAGAGTGACCAGGCACCAAGAAGCATCTCAGCAGAACCAGAAGAAAGGGTTAACCTAAGCACATTGGTGCAGGAAGGATACAGCAGAGGAGGTCTAGAGCCCTGGGTGTCCTAATGGATAAGAGCAGTCCACAATGTGTGCCCAGCACAGGACACAGAGAGTCTGGCCAGGAATTGCCCTGCCCAGGGTGTTGTGGTGAAAGCAATTGGGAATGGGCTGTTTGTGGAGAGCCCACTGAGAGAGCCTTAGCTTCAGCTTGCTTAAGGAAGAGAAAGAGCCTACGCGCTGGGCATCCGAGGATCTTTGACCTAGATGCAGATGCAGCTGCTGGTTGACAGTTCCCAGATCTGAAGCCTGGCAGGGCCTTTCTGGGCTGTCCATGAACACCAAGAACAGAGGCCACAGCAAACCCCCCCCAATGGTTCCAACTGCTTGGCATACACCCATGCATGTCCAGGAAGTGACAGGGAACTGGGCAAGGAAGGGGAGGGTACTGCCACATTAAGGGGCTGCGGTTCCCAGGAAACCACAGACACAGATCCTTGGGAGCCAGGTTACGGATGTGGGGCAGTGGCAGGATGCCAAGGGTGGGAGGGAGTCTGGTGGTAGGGAGTCCGGCTTACTGTCAGAGAAAGCAGATGGCAGGCCATGTCAGAAACATCTCCAAAGGGCCTTTGAGGGGCACTGACACCCCATCCCACTGGCAGATGGCACCAGAAGGTGGAGAATTGCCCCCAATTTGGTTTCTCCTCCTCCTCTCCACCCCGCCACCCCCAGGATCAGCGAAGTGGAGCCCAAATACTACGCTGATGGGGAAGACGCATATGCCATGAAGCGGGACCTCACCCAGATGGCTGATGAGGTGAGTCCAGTGGGCCAGGGCCGCTGGCCCCAAGCAGGCTGAATGGGGTGGCCTGAGGGAGTTGGAGGTGTCCTGGTCCTCTTCACTTCAGCTGACATGTGGGGAGCTGGACATTGGTGGGGCTTTAAAGAAGGCCGTCATTGGGCCAAGACTCCATTTTCTGAGGAGGCTTGTCCTGCCCAGAGGCCGCTCTGACAGGACAGTGGGGAGGCGTCTTTACATGCTGAGGCATGGGGCTGGGGATGACTGCGGTCAGCTCCAAGGCTGAGGAGACAGCTGGGGTTCTGCCCAAGGCTCCACAGGGGCCACGGCCATTCAGAGGGCTCCACAGCAGCCACGTAAGGGAGTGTGAACACCTCCACTTCACTGCAGATAAAACAGGCCCAGAGGGGGCAGTTGCCAGGACTAGCCCTGGGTCTCCCAACGCAGTCCTGTGTTTCCTGCCCTGCCTGCCAGCCTAGCAAGGGACCAGAAACGGGCAGTGGGAGTGGGCCCTCATGATCTAGAGACTTAGGCCCTGTCTCCTTCCTCCCGCCTCTCCCGGGCTTCCGGTGGCAGCTGAGGCGGCACCTGGAGCTGAAGGAGAAGGGCAGGCACGTGGTGCTGGGCTCCATTGAGAACAAGGTGGAAGGCAAGGGCAACTCGCTTCCGAGCTCAGGGGAGGCCTGTCGTGAGGAAAAGGGCCCGGTTGCAGAGGACAGCGGTGGTGACAGCAAGGACCTCAGCGAGGTCAGCGAGACCACAGAGAGCACCGACGTCAAGGACAGCTCAGAGGCCTCTGACTCGGCCTCCTAGAGCCTGTACCCGCTCCCCTCCCTGTCCTGGCCCGCCCATCCCATCCTCACAAGAAGTTTCACAATAAACTTCACCCAGTGGCCTTGGGGAGTTCACATGTGGGAGCGTGTACCTCTTGGGTGGTGTGTGGATGCCCTGCTCTGGCTCTTGGTTCCTCTAGACGTGGACCTCACAGCCTTTTGGCACAGTGCATCCTGCAAGTCCTCCCAGAAGAGAAGAGCTATGTCAGGGCTTTGAAGTGGTATTGGAGCCAAAGTGGCTTGGAGCCATCCTTGGGTCTGTGGGTGGTGGGGAAAGAGATCCTGGAGTTCTGGAAGCCTTCTGAGCCTTGCTGTGCTGCTGCCCTGCCAGGCTCCAGATGTGGGAGTCCAGCTGCTCATTGAGCTTATCTACCAATATCTTGGTAATGGCCCAACCAGCTTCCCAGTTCTCCACGTCCTGGCAAATGTCCTTGATCCTTCCCTCCCCTGCAAACTAAAAGACCCGGCAATTCTGTGCATTTGATTGCTAGGATTTCCCTTCAATCTCTTTCCTAATGGTTTTATTTTTTTTCCTAATGGTTTTAGATTCACAGAGGTGAGCAGATAGTACAGGGTTTCTGTGGATGCACGCCCCCCCCAGTTTCCACTATTAATAACATTTTGACTTTTCTTTTTCTTTTAATTAGAGGCTAATTACTTTATTATTAATAACATTTTGTATTCTTACATTTGACCCAATACTGATACATTATTAACTATAATCCAAGGTTTACATTTTCTCTGTGTTGTACACTCTGAATTTTGACAAATAACATCATGTCATTTCATGGAGACTGGAAGCCTAAAATTTGCTCCAGTGCCTTTCATCCCTGCCATTCCCTCTGGCTGCAGCACCATTGTTTGCTGCCCCTCCTCCCTGGGCAGGCTGCCTGGGCCGCCCACCTCCCAGCGGAGCTCAACACTTAGCTGTCACTGTACCTTATGCCCCTGCTACCGCAGATGGCACACTGTTCTGCTATGCTGAATAATTCGCTACCAGGGGTTGGACCTCCTGTCTCTGGCTGGCGCCTACCACGTGATCAACAAGCAGCGGGAAAAGCAGAGACCTGTGGGCTGGTCGGGAACTGGAAAACGCGCCTGCGTGGGCCTGTGCGCCGCCGCCGGCTCCTGGGCCAGCGAGGGGGAGGGAAGCCGTGTTCTGATTGACTCAAATTTATGCCTCGCCTCGCCTTCTGCGCCCGGCTTCAGTCTCTTTCGATTCGCCGACGGAGCCGTCTTTGTTCCCAGGCTCTGATTGGTCCAGTGGAGGCTGGCAGGGCGAGCGGCGGAGCTTGGGTACTACCTTGGCTGCGCCCCCGTGCAGGCTGGCGGGAGCTAGCAGATGCTCCTAAGGCCCTTTGCGGGCCTTTCCTTCCTCCCTCGTCCTACCCGCTCTCTGCGGCCCAGGCAGGCCGGTTGAAGCTCGGTCGGGTTTCCTGAGCGGAGGCGGGAGCTGCAGCGAGGGTGGAGGGCAAAGAGGGGAAATCGCAGGCCCGAGTGACCCTTGGGGCCTAGCACTTCCTCTGCCTCTGCAGGGCTCGCCTTTGGAGTGGCCGCTTCAGGTCCATCATGCCGACCTGAGGCTGAAGGCTTGGGGGTGGAAAAGCAGGAACGCCTGCCCTCTAGCCGTGGGACTGTGGGTGGGTTCCAGGGACGTTTTCCCTCGCATGAGCCTATGCACCGAGGTGCACAACATGACATGGGCATCTGGTAACAGCCTCGCTTCTGGTCCATTCTCTGTATAGCAGACCTGACCTCTTCAGCCCTGCGGTCTCCTCACCCCCTACCCCCGGACCAAGTAATTGACTTGCCAACCCGTTTAGCAAGCTCCCACAGATCTGATCCTGTACAGATCTGGTCCTGCCCTTTTGAGCAGTTTAGATCCTTCGAAGTGGAACAATAGAGCTGAGGATAGAGCAGGCAGTGCCTTAAATGCCAAAGAAGCGTTTGGCCAGTACTAGTGACTCAAAAGTTTTACACTGGTGGCTGAATGGGGCATCACGTGCATATTTCTGGGGGTGATAAAGCAAAAGGACAGAAGGAGAGTAGGGGCTGAGGCAAGTTCAGCAGCTTGAGCCCTGTGCCTGGCTTTGCTGAATCGGGGAGGGATTTTGGGGGACCAGTCAGGGCTCAGATAGAGGGGAAAGGGCAAGATGTGTTTTCATCCAGCTCCCAGGTCCAAAAGCCCCAGTCCCGGGGGCACACACTACACCTTAGAGAAGGGCCTAGACGCTGGGGGTAGGGGGCAGGGAGCTGAGAAGGTATGTTTTCCCCTTCTAGACCAGAGAACTGCTCACAGTTGAAAGCCAGGAAGTACCTGTGCAAAGTTCCCTCCCTTGCAGAGCTGCAGGTCAGGGTCACGTGTGCCCACATTCACACAGAACCTGACTTTGACATCCATGCAAGCACATGCTGGACCCCTTGCACAAGTGCCCACAGGCTCCCCTTCCCTGGGCACCATCCCGAAGCCTAAGTGCCTTTGCCACCTTTGTCACCATCTGTTTACCCCAGGGATTTCTCTAACATGATTGTCTACTCCACCTTGTCATCTGCTAACTGCATCCTGCCTTAGTATACCAGAGAAAAACTGTTGCTCTCTGACTTTGAGTTGCTAGAGAGATGTGAAGCATCCTTGGATAAGAGAAGCCCCAAGCTGCCCTCTCGGGCTCAGTAAGACCCTGTTCTGAGGGTGCAGGAAGAGGGCTACCCCTCCCCAGCCACCCAGGCCTAAGAGCAGGTGTGAGGTGCAGGGGAAAGGAGAAAGAAGAGTGTCTTCCGGCAGCAGGAAGTGGTAACCACCTATGGGGAAACAAGGCTGGTTCCTCTCTATGGGGCTGAACAGAAGGGGAACCTTAGCCTATCCCTGCCCTCTGTCCCTGCCCCCACCCCACCATGCAGCCTGGAGGGACCAAGGGCAGATTCTGGTCTCCCCTGCTGACCTTCTTTCCCCCCTGGCTGTCCTAGCGTTGGGAAGGGTGGGCCCCATCGGATGTCCTGGGTGTGTGGGGAAGGCAAGTGACCCAGAGGAGCCCCACAGTCAGGAGCACCTATGGTGTCGCTGCGCACTGGCATTGATGGCTGATGGCCACGATGTGAGGGGTGCAGTCTGGCAGCGGGGACCACAAAGCCCTCTGGAGGTTGGGAGGAAGTGGCAGCCAGAGGGTGCCAGCTTGTCAGGCACCTTGGGGCTGTCACAGCAACCCTGGCTGCTTGGCAGCTGAATCTGGGGCACAAGGCTGCCTGGGGGTGCCCCGGGGGGATGGCAAGGTCCAGCTGCAGTGAGAACCACCCTGGCCCGGAGACCCTCGTGGGCAGTGCCAGGCCCAGGGCGCCCCGCCCCAGGAGCCGCGTTGGGGGCGGGGCGGGACGAGGCGGGGTGGGGCCGGCGCAGGGTGCTGGTTGCCGGGCTGTGGGTCCCCGCGCCTGGCCCACTCGCGGCCGCATGGGAGCAGCCAGGCTCAACAGCACGGCTGCCCGACGGCCATGGCCACACATGGGAAGCTACGCCGAGAGCGAGGGCCACAGGCAGACTATGAGACGCAGGTCAAAGGTGAGAGGGTGCTGGGCACTCCTGGCCCATTTCCCCGTGGAGACCCCAAAGGTCGTGGGGGGGCCCGCAAAGTGCTGGCTGCTGGCCTGGGGCTCGCGGCCCACCCCCAGCAAACTCCGGAGCAGGCTGAGAGCAGGAACCCGAACCCCCTGCCCACCTCCTCGGGCCCCTTCGGCCTCAACCCCCCTGGTCCCACTTCCTTCCTCCTTCCCTCTGTTCTTATCCTGGTAGCTCTGCCCTCCTAGGTTCTCCCTGCCCCTCAGGAGCCCGAGGAGGAAAGGGGGTCACCTGGTGGCCCTCAAAATGTGGCATTCTAGCCACTGGAAAGTGGAACACCTTGACTTTGCTGAAGGGGGCTGGGTAGCGGGGTCTGGGGGCTTCAGTGGGTGGATTAGTGATGGCTTCACCCTAAGACCACTCCAGTCCTGTAACCTAGTCCCCAGTGCCCTCCTTTGGGCCCTGAGGTGGCTCCGAGTTGAAGGCCACTGTCTCTGGGTCCAGCTGGCACAGTGAATGGTGGACTGCAGAGCAGACGTCTTTGGGTTCTGATAAA
Source organism: Antilocapra americana (assembly GCA_007570785.1). Lineage (NCBI taxonomy): Eukaryota > Metazoa > Chordata > Mammalia > Artiodactyla > Antilocapridae > Antilocapra > Antilocapra americana. Next base: position 654,226 of record ML660665.1, on the reverse strand, counting down.
CACTGTACAAATTGCATGCAAATGAACCTTGCAAACTCTTAGTCGACAGCGTGTCTCTGGGTCTTACTCAGGGTGTGGTGGCTCTTGCAAAGGGAAGAAAGCCGCATCCAAGCACCAGCAGTTTCCTGTTGTCTCAATCACTCGATTTTACCAACGAAGGAGACGCAGCTCAGAGTATGCTCATGGTCACACAGCAACATAGGTCCTAGGAGGTGTAAGGAAATGAACTTCGAATGTCCTTCCAGTCCAGAGGTGGAGAGTCTAGTGTAATTCTGCGATACAAGCAATTTGCACTAAAGTGTGGGCGAGTCCTTCCTGTCTGGTAAAGGTGGGCTGCTGTCCAGAACCAGCTTGATGTGACTGTGCATGGTGAGCCAGCTCTCCAGGCCTTGCTGCATCATCCCTCAGATGGAGAGAGCAATCCCAGCCTGTATCCCCCAAACGTCATGAGGCTGAAGGACTTTGGAAACCCTTCAATCAGCAGATATGTGTCAGTTCATTCACACTGAAAAGATTGGGCTTTTGAGCAAGGCTGTCTTTAGATGTCCCTCTCCTGCTCTGGGCGTCTAATGACTTGAGCTTCTGTTTCTCATCTCCTCTGCTCTCCAGCCCCAACCAAAGAAACTTCCTACTATGGTACAAAAAGAGGATCAGTGTCTTGACACCCGAAATTCTGAAAGGTCAGTGCAGTCATGGTTTTGGAGGCTGTCTTTTCTGCTTTGCTTGTCAGCAGAAGTGAGACTGAATGCCTCGCTTACAGGAAGTGTTGTTGGGGCCCAGTCCCAGCTCTGCAGTGCAAGCAGACATGGATTCCATCCTTTCGGCAGATGTTTTGTATGCGTTGCTTTTCTGCCAGGCCCTGAAGACACAACGAGGAGCGCACGAGAAGCCATCCTTGCTCTCGTATGGCTCATAGTGGAGGAGACATATAGTAAACAATTTATCACACAACTCGTTTGAATTATAATGAAAACCACTATAAAGGAAAAGTGCAGATGTCCAGAAAGGGGATGGGAAAAGGGCCAGACCTAGTTTATGGGGAGGTCGGAAAGGGTTCCCTGATGAGTGCACCTTGGCTAAGATCTGAGAGCCAGATGCTGCTGTGGCCTAGAGCCTGGGAATTTAGGTAGTTGTCAGCTGTGCTCAGACCCTGCCGACTCTTGTCTGCTTGATACCAGACCTGCTGGATCTCAGCTAAGGATTGGTTGCACTGAAGAAGAAACGAAACACTTGGGTGTGCTGGCCTGTCCAGCACTACTCACTTGTGATAGGTCCCCAGGGAACTATTGTTCCAGGAGGGTGAGCAGATGCCAGTGGACAGCAAGGCGAGCCAGGACATCTCATCTCTTTCTTGGAATGAAATGAAATTGACTTTTATCTGAAAAAAATGTTACCGTGATTCAGTGAAGAGTCTTATGATCACAAGTGGCTGAGAGCCCACTCCAGCTGGCCCATGGAGTTGAGTCGGCCCCTGGGGCCAGTCCTCAGACAGTGTAAGGAGACAGCATTGGTTTCACCATCAGGAAGCAGTCCCACCCACCCAGGCTTCCATTAATCTAGCTTGACTCTTCGGTGGAAAGAGAGTGCCCCCATTCAGTGTTTGCAGTGAAAGCATGGGCTTAGTGGTCCCTGGGCGTATCACTGAGCTAATCCCAGCAGTGGAGGTGGGTGAAGGGGCCACATCTGGGGTGACTGGAGCCAGGGAGACAGACACGGGCTGAGAGTAGGAAAGGGATCTTCTCCAATGGGAAATCAAAGGAGGAGACGGGAGTGCTGGGCAGGCAGGACCCATGGAGGCTGCTGCAGGCCCCACAGACCCCTCCCCGGGATGGCACTGATGGGACAGAAGTCCCAAGTGTACCAGTACTGAGTCCTTACCCACAGCCACCCTGGGTCCTGCCACTTCCTGACTCCTCTCATTCTGGCTCCTGGTTGAAACCCCCAATTTTCTATTGACTAGATGGGTGTAGTAGTGGCCACCGGGGCTGGACACTTTTCCTTTGTCACCTGACCCCTCCCCAGGCTCCTCCGGGCAGCCCAGGCGGGCCCTGAAAGCAAAGCAGGACACTATGGCTGTCCTCTTCCTTGCTGTCTTCCCCCGGCCACCCCCCACCGGTGCGGCTCTCTTCAGCCATGCTGCCTGCAACAGCCTTCACAGTGCCGTCTGCCTGAACATTCTTCCCCCGGAAGTCTCCACGGCAGCGCTGTCACTTTCTTCAGCTCTGTGTTCCAAAGCTGCTTATTCCTGACCACCTTCCTCTGAAAGAACCCCTCCCTGCTGCCAAATCCCACTCTGTGTTGCTGCCCCTTGTTCCCCTGCTGTCCCCCCAACCCACACTGTTCCCATCCCAGCTTCAGGAGGGCAGGAAGTGTGTCTTTGAGTCTAGACCCACTGGGTGTGTAATCAACATGCTGCTGAATGAAGACATCAGTTAATGCCCCCTCTGCCCCAGTATCTGGACAGTTGTTAGTACAAGGATGACCCACTTGCCAGAAGCCAAGATACAGGGCTTCTCTCCCTGGGATTCCCAGAGCTTGCCAGTGGCTTACTTAAGCTTGTCATTCTCATTGAGGCGGTTCTTTGCTTTGGGTTTGTGTGGGGAAAGCAGCATTGCCAAATCAAGCTAGCGATAAGGTGTCACAAGCCAGCAGCGTGGGGACCCTGGGTGTGGCTCTCTGCCGAGTGGTGGTGTTGAGGTGCCCTAGAGGTGGGTCATCAGGAGTCAGTACTGGGAACATAAATCAGCCCCGTTGCCTCAGTCCTGTCACTGGTCAGCCCCCACCAGCCGGCCTGGTCCTTGCGGTGGGGCCACCCTTTCTCCTGGGGGCCAAGGGCCAGGTTTCTAGCCCCCGAGGCTGCAAGTCCACGGCAGGTTTGGCAAGAGTGTCATGGCTGCCCCAGCCTTGTGCAGCCCCGTGGTCCCTGTGTTTGTTGAGGAGGCTGCCCTGCCTGGAGTCCTGGGCACCCCAGGGGCTGGAAGTGGCAGGGGAAGTGACTGGGGGCTTTCCAGGAAGCAGGGAATCATGGGAAGGCCTGCAGGGATGGGCCCCACTCTGTCTCAGCCCTGGCCCATGGTCCTGGGAACGGCCTTTCTGTTCCTTGGGCCCTGGCCCACCTGGCTGGTTCCCCTTAGCTTCCACTCGGAGGTCCATTTCCTTAGGGCCACCCAGAGCCCAGCCAGACTGCCAAGCCTGGAATTGGCCCCTCTACCCCCGGAGCCAGCATCACCTCCCCAGACCCAGGGGGCCCACAGCCCTGGCCTGAGCTGTCCTGCCCTGCAGAGATGCGCTGGCAGCTGGGCGAGCAATTGCGCTGCCTGGAGCTTCAGGGTGAGCTGCGGCGGGAGCTGCTGCAGGAGCTGGCTGAGTTCATGCGGCGCCGCGCTGAGGTGGAGCTCGAGTATTCGCGGGGTCTCGACAAGCTGGTGGAGCGCTTCTCCAGCCGAGGAAGCCGCCTCGGGGGTGGCAGTCGGGAGCACCAGAGCTTCCGGTGGGTCCTGGGGCTGGGCAGCTGGGATGGCTGAGGTGGGGAGGGGGTGAGGGCCCGAGGCCCACTCCTGGTCGGTCTGAGCCCCCATCTCCACCCCCCCCACTGCCAGGAAGGAGCCATCCCTGCTGTCGCCCTTGCACTGCTGGGCTGTGTTGTTGCAGCAGACGCGGCAGCAGAGCCGGGAGAGCACGGCCCTCAGCGAGGTGCTGGGCGGGACCCTGGTCCAGCGCCTGAGCCACATTGCTGAGGATGTGGGGCGCCTGGTCAAGAAGGCAAGACCCCTGCCCTGGGCCCAGGAGGCGGGCAGACCTCAGGATCCAGCGAGGGCAGCCCGTGGGTGCTCAAAGCCCAAGTGTCAGGGATGGGAAGGCCCTGGAGGCTGGGGGGAGCCGGTGGGAGCCTGGAGTGCTGAGCTGAGGGCTGGCGGGATGGAGGTGGGTGTGCCCTGGGGCAGGGTGGCACTCACCTTGCCTCCTCCCCAGAGTAAGGATCTGGAGCAACAGCTGCAAGAGGAGCTCCTGGAGGTGGTGTCAGAGCTTCAGACGGTGAGAGCCCACGATCACAGGGAGGCTGTCACCTCGCCTCTCCCGGGGCCAGGCTCAGGGAGGAGGATCAGGTGCCCAGGAAAGACCTGGGTTTCTGGGATCACAAGCCAGGCCCTCTCTCCCTGCCCTGGGCACTGAGTGCTTGGGCCAAGTGCTCAAGGCCCGAGGAGGATGGGGGGCACTGGCTGTGGCCATGGCCTTGAGCAGAGCTTCCTGGCCTCGGGCCTCCCTGCAGGCAAAGAAGACCTATCAGGTCTACCACACGGAGAGCCTGAGTGCTGAGGCCAAACTCCGCGATGCTGAGCGGCAGGAGGAGAAGCGGGCAGGCCGAAGTGCCACCGCCGCCACCACCACCACCGCCACCGAGTCTGGGCCCCTCCGCAAGGGCTCTGTCAAGAAGGGAGGGCGGCTGGTGGAAAAGGTGGGCCTGGGGGGCACCTGTCTGTGTCCAAAGGCTCTGGCTCCTGGCCTTTGTTCTTTTGAGTCCTAGACCTTCACTGGACCCTGCAGGGAGGTGGTGTGTGGATCAGGAAGGCAGGGCTGGCTCTGTGGGAGGGTGCGGGGCGGGGAGCTCCCTGGGCTCAGTTGGTAGACACGGGGCAGGAGAATGGTCTCTAGGCCCAGGACAGCCTGCTTGCTCCCCTCCCCGCAAACCCAGCTGGCCAAAGATTGATCCCAAGCCTGGGGTTCCTGCCTCCCACCCATCCTCGCCTCGCTGGGAGATCTCAGAGGAGTGAGAGGAGACGTTGGATGGGGGCCTGAGTGATCAGCGGGGAGGACGTGTGTTCAAGGTGGTCCCTGAAGGAAGGATGGGGAAGTGGAGGCTGGCAGGGTTAGGAATGAAGAACCTTTCAACTGCATAGTTTGAGGGGCCTGGTGGGATAGTGGGGGAGCTGTCCTAATGGGGAAGGGAGGGGTGGGGAGTACACAGGAGGCAGGGCTGGGCATTCGGCCTCGTGGATGACCCGGGGGCTCATGTGATCCTGAGCAGCGTCACGCCAAGTTCTTGGAGCACAAACTCAAGTGCACAAAGGCTCGCAACGAGTACCTGCTAAGCCTGGCCAGCGTCAACGCCGCTGTCAGCAACTACTACCTGCGAGATGTCATGGACCTGATGGATGTGAGTGCAGGGTGTGGGGAGGAGGCCGGGGGCGGAGGCCGGGTGCTGGCACCCCGAGCCCTCCCAAGCTGTGTCCTCACATGTTCCCCAGTGTTGTGACACAGGATTCCACCTGGCCTTGGGCCAAGTGCTCCGGAGCTACACGGCTGCAGAGAGCCGCATCCAAGCCTCCCAGATGCAGGGCCTGGGCAGCCTGGAGGAGGCTGTGGATGCTCTGGATCCCGCAGGTGACAAGGCCAAGGTGCTGGAGGTGCACGCCGTCGCCTTCTGTCCACCGCTGCGTTTCGACTACCAGCCCCATGAAGGGGATGAGGTGAGGATCTCTGCCGAACCTTCAGGCAAATGGCTTTTTGTGTTCTGATCTTCACTGTGATTGAAGCTGAGTGGGATGAATTTCCTTCCCTTTGCTGGGGCCTCAAACCTCCTGAATGCCACTTACTTCTCAGACCCTTGTGCAGTGGCCTCAAGGCAAATGGGGCTCTGGAGTTTCTGGACTTGCACTGAGGCAAGCAGACTTCACTAACCCACTTCTGTGGTACAACCAGTGAACACAGTGCACCCCACAAGGGCAAACATAGCCAGAATGGCAGCAATTTTGATGCCGGCTGCTTGGTGGTAGACAGCTGCCCATATACTGTTCTTTTGGTGGTTCTGTGTGCTTTAGACATTTCATAATGAAAACTTGGAAGGGAAAGAAACCATACAAACACTAGCATATAAACTAGGCATCTTCTTTTTTGGCCGCACCGTGTGGCATGGGGGACCCTAGTTCCCCAACCAGGGTTAGATAACACCTGGGCCCCCTGCAGTGGACCTCCAGGGAATTCCTCACTAGGGTACCTTTTTATGCATCTCTGAGATTTTCTCTCCTTTACCAGTTTATCCTCATGAGCACAGACTGGGATTACACTGGATTGTGCACAGACTGGAGTTCCACTGACCTTTTTCTTTTTTGTTTATTTCATTTGTATTTTGACTGAAGTCATATCTGATCAAATCAAACTTACTCAAGGCATTCAAGGGCACACTGCCCTTCTCTGACCCACCCTTCCTGTTCCTGATTCCCACTCCCCAGATGCAGCCAACTTCTCAGTCTTCTAGCTGCTGCTGCTGCTGCAGACAATGCATCAGGTACTGCTTGTGCTTTGCGGCTTGCCAGAGGCCCTATGATCCCCGTCCATGGAAGATTAGGGCTCCACCCCACATCACCACCGCCTATCTCTACCACATGAGGCAATCTCTTCTCTTCAGAGCTCTGCTATGGAGCCATGCAGTCCCAGCTTGTAGGCCTTGATTGACTTCTAGGCCAGCACAGTCTAAGACCTTTCTTTCCCCGTTGTCCTGAGCATCCCTGCATTAGACCCTCCGCATCCCAGATTGTGTTTCTTCCTCTGTTTTGGTTTATTACCTTGTTTGCACAGACATCTTCCCCCGTACTTTCCTGACTTAGACTGTCTGAAAAAATATGCTTGTATTCTGTTCTTGAAATTGATTGGTAGTTTACCTGGATGTAGAAGTCAAGGTTGAAAAGCATTTTCTTTTTGGAATGTTTGAGGTATCCCTCCAACCTTTCAATAGTATTGTGGGTGAGAAGTTCAGCCACCGTTCTGATTTCTGCACTGTTGTCTGTCACCTGTAATTTTTCTCCCTGAAGCTTTTAGGATAGTCCCTTTCCCTCATGTACAATTTTATAATGATGTGCCTTGGAGATCCTTTTGCCTTCATGATGCTGGGCCACCCATGGGCTTTGTCAGTACAGAAACTTAAGTCTTAAGGTTTTGAGCTCATATTGTTCCTTTGGTAATTTCCGTCCCTTAATTTTCTTTTTGCTTGCTTTCAAGAATTCTTGTAATTGGATATTGAACCTCATGGGTTGTCTGATTTTGTTATCTTTTATCCTTCCTATTTCTCATCACTACGCCTTTTATGTTTATTAATACTATTTAGGTATATTTAAAATTTTTATTTATTTGGCTGCATTGTGTCTTTAGTTCTGACATGAAAGATCTTTCTCTACTTGTGGCATGTAGACTCCAGAGCATGAGGACTCAGCACTGCGGTACATAGCATACATGTGAGATCTTATCTTAGTTCCCAGACCAGAGATTGAACCCGAATCCTCTGCATTGAAAGGCAGATTCTTAACCACTGGGCCACCAGGGAAGTTCCATCACTATACCTTTTAATTCTGTTCTCTTAGAGATCTTTTGGACTTATTGCTGCCCACCCCTTTTTAATTTTTCTTAAAAATTTACTTTCATAAGTTTTTTTTAAACAGTTTTGGTTTGTTTTACATTTCTTATTTAAAATAGCCCTTTGTTCTTATTTCATGGATATAGTATACTCTCACATTTTTCTGAAATGTTTATCATTTTTCTTGATATTCCCATGTCCCCTACATTTTTCTGTTTCCTTGCACTGATCTCTTCCACTTTATTTTTTTTAGATTTTTTTTGTGGACCATTTTTAAAGTCTTTATGGAATTTGTTAGAGTATTACTTCTGTTTTGTATTTTGTTTGTTGGCCTCTAGGCATGTGGGATCTTAGCCCCCTGACCAGGGATTGAACCTGCATCCTGTGCATTGGAAGGCAAAATCTTAATCACTGGACCACCAGGGAAGTCCCTATGTCTTCTATTTTAGAGCTTTCCCTCAAATTGCTGCCAGTTTTGGCTGTCAGTTCCTATTCCCGAGAAGGCACTGAAAGATGGATTAGGTATTTGGTGTGTGTGAGAAGACCTTGTCAATAGTGGCTTTCCCCACAGGGTGGCTGGGTAGGGACTTGGAATGTTCTGTGATGCTTGCCTTCAGCACGGGAAACTGGAGGTGTCTCAGCTTCTAGAAAGAACTTCAAGAATTTGGGGGAGGGGCTCAGCTCTTGCTTGGATGCTGTCAGGAGGCAGGGGTGACTCTGATTCTGTGTCTTAATAAATCTTCTCAAGAAGACAGGGTGGAGGTGGGTAGAAGGAGGCTAGAGCAGTCATCAGCGAGGAGGGAAATGCCCAGCATGCTAGCTGGGCCAGTGAGAGGTTTGCTCATTTTTGTGGTGGGGAAAAAGTTCTTGTTCTGGTCCATGTTTGGATGTACTGATGAGGTGATCTTGTTTTCATCTTCAGCCGCCATGGCCAGAGAGTGGCTCTGTGTGATGCTGATGCTCTGTGACGTCCCTTATGTCTGACAGGTCCACGCCGAGGCACAGATGGCGGTGGATGCTGTGCCTGCTCATCAGGACTAGTCTCTGATTTATCCTTTCCAAAGAGTCAATTTCTTGTGATCTGCCCATTATGTGGCCTTGAGGGGGGTGGGTCTTCTCATTTCAGTGTTTCCTAGAGCCTGGATAGAAATTTTATAATTGTGGGCAAACATACATGAGATTTACCATTTGGACTTTCACATGATTGGGCAGCCACCCCCATCAGCCATCCTCTCAACATTTTCCATCCTCTCCAATGGAAACTCTGTCCCTGTTAGACATTTTAACTCCCCATTCGCCCTCCCCCAGCCCGGGGCCCCCACCATCTGACTTTCTGTCTCATGAACTTGACTGCTTTAGGCACCTCATATAAGTAAAATCTTATACTATTTGTCCTGCTTTTTTTTAAACAAAAGACTTATTTCACTGAGTATAATGTCCTCAGGGTTCACCCATGTTAAAACATGTATGAGAATTTCCTGCCTTTTTACTGCTGAATAATATTCCGCTCTATGGAGACACCACTCTTTGCATATACACCCATCAGCTGCTGGAGAGTTGGGGTGCTTCCACCTTTGGGCTATTACAAGCAGCACTGTGAGGACATCTGTGCACAAGTTTCAGTGCTCATGAGTGTACGCCACCTTCCTCTCGGAAGGGGTCCATGCTTCAGATCTGCCTGGACCAGGTGTCAAGGCTGGTGACCCTCTGCAGTGGCCCCTGAGGCAATGAAAATTGGCCCCAGAAAACTCTGCTCCTGCTTTTCAGACCACCCCAGTGTCTCAGATGCAGCCCTAACCTCCCCCTCTACCCGATGCTGCACCCTGCAGGTTGCTGAGATCCGGGTTGAGATGGAGCTGCGGGATGAGATTCTGCCCAGAGCCCAGAATATTCAGAGCCGCCTGGACCACCAGACCATTGAGACAGAGGAGGTACGAATCAAGCAACATCATGAACACCCCCCGGGGTGGGGACAGGGACCTGGACACACGGAGCTGGGTGGCCATGACCTCCCCTTCCCCTTCCTTCTGACTGGACCTCCCTGTTCTTCGCCTGTCTCCCATTTTCTCCCACCGGGGTGCCATACCCTCCCAAGGTGAACAAGACGCTGAAGGCCACACTGCAGGCCCTGCTGGAAGTGGTGGCGTCGGAAGACGGAGACATGCTCGACTCCTTCCAGGCCAGCCCATCTACTGAGTCCCTCAAGTCTACCAGCTCAGACCCAGGGGCTCGGCAGGCTGGCCGGCGGCGGGGCCAGCAGCAGGAGACGGAGACCTTCTACATCATGGTGAGGGGGCGGTGCTGGACCAGGAGGGCGGGTTGGGGGTGGGGTCAGAGAGGGAGGGCGGCGGAGGGGGGTGGAGGGTGGGGGGGCCAGGACTAAAGCCACGGGCTCTTCCGGGGGTTTGGCAGAAACTCCAGGAGTACCTGAATGGACGGAGTATCCTTGCCAAGCTGCAGGCCAAGCATGAGAAACTGCAGGATGCCATCCAGCGAGGTGGGCCCCCTGCCTCGCCACCCCCAGGGTTGGGAGTGGCCCAGCCACAGTGTGGCTCTCCTCCTGTGGCCTCTCCCTGGCCCAAGAGGGTGCTGGGCATGCAGGAAGGAAGCCAGCCAGGATCCCGGCCCCCATCCTGCCCTTTGTCCTGTGGCCACCCTCACCTGTAGGCTGCCCTGTTCCTCTGCTGTGCACCGAGGAACCTCCCGACCCAAGACACACCAACCCTTTCTCCTTCCCAGGTGACAAGGAAGACTGGGAGGTGACTTGGTGAGTCTTTTGAGAGGGACTGGTTTGTCCTGAGGACCCGTGGTATCCCCACCTCCCCTCTGTTTGCTTGTTCCTCGGTGGCCTTAGTTTCTTACTTACTTTTCCCAGAGGGTTCTGGAATAACTTGCAAGCCCCAGCATCCAGTTGGGCTGGGCTGCTGGCGGGGGGGGGGGGGGGGCTGGGCCGCCTAGTGTCCAGGCCCACTCTCTTCAGAGGCAGCTCCTGTTCACCACAACAGGACCGAGTACACACAGAGAAAACTCCAGAAGAGTCGTGCCCCCCGCCCCAGCTCCCAGTATAACCAGAAACTCTTCGGGGGAGACATGGAGAAGTTTATTCAGGTACTTGCCTTACCCTTCAACCGACTGCAGGCCCCTCCCTGCTTCAGCCGTGCCTCCAGCCCTGGGGCCCCTGTGAGCCTGAACAAGTTACCATGAGCTGAGCACTTACCAGGAGCATGGGTATCCACAGGCCCCACTTCTGGGTTGCTTGCTAGGGAGGGAAGTCAGGAAAGCACCAGAGATCAAAAAAGAAGAAATGACACTATTGTTTACGTCGATTTGATACAGTCTCTCACCGTTCAGAAGAATCAGCAGGTTATTTAAGTGAACAAACTGGATGTTCATGATGTTGCTTGATTCGAGGTCAGCAGAGAGAGTTGGGTGGCATTTCCACTCCATAGCAGGAAACAGATAAAATGTCAGGCATGGCACCGGGGATCAGACACCCCTCCCACCCCTGCCACTGGGTGTACATCTCCCTGGCCTTGTTGCCGATAGCAGAATGCGTTAAGACAAAATGAAAACAAGTGAGTGACAAGGTGGGCTGCACCGTACCCACCGTGGAGGGCACTCTCTCTGTCCTTGTCTGCAGAGCTCAGGCCAGCCCGTGCCTCTGGTGGTGGAGAGCTGTGTCCGCTTCATTAACCTCAATGGTGAGTGAGATCTGGGCCCTTCCGCCCCTGGCCTGGCCCCCCACTAGATTGGAGGAGCTGGGGCAGGGAGGAGGCTTGGTGCCCACCAGCTTTCTGTCCTCCCACAGGCCTGCAGCATGAGGGCATCTTCCGGGTGTCGGGCGCCCAACCCCGAATCTCGGAGATCCGTGATGCTTTTGAGAGAGGTAGGGACCGACAAGGTGGGGCGAGGGGTGGGGGAGCTGGGAGAGCCAGTGTCACGGGCCTCTCTCCTCGCCCCCTCCCAGGAGAGGATCCGCTGGTGGAGGGCTGCACTGCCCATGACCTGGACTCGGTGGCAGGCGTGCTGAAACTCTACTTCCGGAGCTTGCAGCCCCCTATATTCCCGCCAGACCTGTTTGGAGAGCTGCTGGCTTCTGCGGGTGAGTCAGGGGCCTGGGGGTGGGGTGGGGGTGGGGGGCTCCCTGTTCCCTAGTGGCCACCTTGACCAGGCTCACGGCTTCTCCCTGGGATGGTGGCCTTGTCTGCAGAGCTGGAGGCCGTGGCCGAGCGGGTGGAGCACGTGGCCAGCCTCCTGGCCCAGCTGCCTGGACCCGTGCTGGTAGTCTTGCGGTACCTCTTCACTTTCCTCAACCAGTGAGTGCTTCTGGGGGCTGGAGGGGAGCTCAGGGTCAGCCCAGGTGGGGGCGCGGGGATGCCGAGCCGGGAGCTCCATGCCTGTGACCTGCCTGTACCCCCCAGCCTGACCCAATACAGTGACGAGAACATGATGGACCCCTACAACCTTGCTGTGTGCTTCGGGCCGACGCTGCTGCCCATCCCTGCAGGGCAGGACCCGGTGGCTTTGCAGGGCCGTGTCAACCAGCTGGTGCAAACCCTCATCGTCCAGCCCACACGGGTCTTCCCGGTCCTGGCCCAGCTGCCTGGCCCTGTCTATGAGAAGTGCATGGCACCGCCTTCTGCCAGCTGCTTGGGGTAGGCTCTTGGCGCCTCCAGGAGAGAGAGGCTGGCTGCAGGGGGCACCCCGAGGATGCTCAGCCACCTCACTCTGCTCTGGACCACAGGGATGCCCAATTGGAGGGCCCAACGGGGGACAACGAGTTGGAGCTGGAGCAGGGGACCTCGACCCAGGAGGAGGGTGAGGGCAGGGAAGGACAGCCCCACTGGGTCCCTGGCCAGGGCGTCCACACCACCCCCCTGCCCCTGCCTCACTTGCATCTCCTCTCCTCCCCAGACCTGGAGGGCGTTGTGGAGGCCGTGGCTTGCTTTGCCTACACGGGCCGCACGGCCCAGGAGCTGACCTTCCAGCGAGGGGATGTCTTGCGGCTTCACGAACGGGCCTCAGGCGACTGGTGGCGGGGCGAGCACGCGGGGGCGCGGGGGCTCATCCCCCACAAGTATATCACTCTGCCCGTGGGGTGAGTTTGGAGGCTCTCCTTCCAGCCCCCCTCCACCCCTGGGCTTCCAGGCCTTCCTGCACGCTGAGTCCCAGGTCCCACAGGCCCAGGCTATGTCTTACTGATCACTGCTGGCCCACACCGTGCACTCTGCCCTGCAGACCCCAAACCCAGAGTGAGTATTCCATCCATCTTGTCTTTCCTTCCCCAGAGTGGAGAAGCTTGCAGTGGGCTATGGGCTGCTAGCCGCTGGGGACCTGCTGAGCAGCTCAGAGGGGCTCCCCATGGTGGAGCTCGTCCAGAGGTGAGCAGGAGTGAAGAAGACCCCTTCTGGGCCTTGCTCGCCCACCCCAGGCTGGAGGCAGGGTGGCCAGGGACCAGCCTTGCTGTTTCTTTCCGTTTCCCATGCCCCGGACTGCAGGAAGCCCCTGCCTGGGACTGTGGGGCCTCCCCAGGTCCCCCTCTAGTCTCCCTGTCTGTGCCCTGCAGGCCAGAGCTGTGCACCCCACCCGAGATCCCTCTTGGCATCCCTGGGGGTCACTCCGGGCACCGACGACCCTGCGTGGTCCCAGCATCCCCGGAACGACATGTGGAAATGGATAAAGTGAGCTCTGGAGCTGGTCACGTGGCAAGGGGTGCACCTCCCCGGGGGTGGGTTCTCTGCTTCCCTTGATGAGCCACTTGTCCCGCCCGAGTTTCAAGTATGACCCTCCTGATCGCAGACAGACTGGCTAAGCCCAGCCTAGAGAGGGGCAGGCCGGTAAGGGTGTGAGCTTGGTGGGGAGCGACTGGTCTAGAAGCAAGGTAGTGGGAGACCTGGGGGAGAGCAGCCATACATTTAGGCCTCAAGTTTGGTTCCTGAGTGGGAAACGGTGCATGGGACAGGCTTCAAGGCTGGCATCTGGAAATTCTTGAGCCAGGCTAGGTGACAGGTGGTAACATGGCAGGCACTTTGTAAGCCAGAGAAGATGAAAGGGGCAGATGGAAAAGCAGCTGAGGGAGGTGGTGAACTGGAGAGCCCGGCAGGGTCCTGGTTCTTACAGGGGGGGCAGAGAGCAGGTGCCAGATGGGGCCCTTGCACAGGGTGCAGCCTGGGGAGACCCAGCTCCCTGCTGTGCCCACTGGCCCCAGTGCACCCCTCCATGGACTCCTGGTGGCCACTGCTGGAAGCCCTGGGGGACAGTGTGAGCCTGGGGACAGAGAGTGAGAGAGCCCACTATGTCCCAGGTATAGCTTGGCGACCTGGCCTGGGCACTGGGGACAGAGGGGTGTTCAGGGACACACATGTGGTGGCCGGGGGAGCATGGGCCAAGGGTGGGAGGCAGGGCATCCATGAGACCCCAGGGCAGGTGGCCAGTAGGCTAGGCCAGGTGGGCTGCGGGGGAGCCCTGGCTTGGGAGGTCGGGGCCTGCTGGGGGCCCCCCAAGCCAGGGGGTGGTGGCTGTGATCTCTGCCAGGCAGAGAGTGGGGAGAGGATGGGTACCTAGGGCCCAGCCCGAGGGGCTCCCATTTGAAGGCTGAGCTAATCACTGTAGTTGGCAGAAGCAGTGGCTGAAGACATTGTTTCATGGGGCAGAGAAGTTCAGAGGGTCAGAGGGCCTGACTCCTGGGTCAGGTCACTGTCCTGGGGCAAGGGACCGGCTGGGCAGGTGGGGCCCACTTGTGTCAACATCCTGCCTTTCTCTCCTCTCTGCCAGGCTGTGGCACAGACCATGGACTCTGTGTTTAAGGAGCTCTTGGGGAAGACTGCCCTCCGCCAGGGCCTCGGACCGAGCACCAACAACTCCCCAAGCCATGGGCCTCGCAGCCCAAAGCCTCCAGGCTGCGGGCGCCTGGGCAAGAACAAAGGCTTCTCGCGGGGCCCTGGTGCCCCAGCCTCACCCTCGACCTCCCATCCTCAGGGCCTGGACTCACCCTTCAAGTCACACTGAAGGGCCTCCTTGTCCTCTGCAGGCCCTGCCCCAGCCCAGAGCAAGACCAGCTGGGCGCCCCTGACCCTTTGCTTCTCCCTGGCCCTGTCCAGCATACCTGCTCATGAGGAGGATGTGGCCACTCCAGCTCACCCCTGCCTTCCCCGCTCTGGCTTGGGTCCCTCTGGGAGGCCACCACGGAGGGAGGTGAGGGGCAGGCCCCTCCTGGCCCTGGGTGTGAGGGCTCGTGGCTGGTTGTCACCCTTGACAGCCAGCAGGTGGCGGGTGCCTTTGCTCAGTTGAGGGCACCAGCCTGGTTGGGGTTTGACAGGCATTTGCAACCATTCATAAAATCCTGTGCATTGACTCCCAGATGCGAGCCAGGTCTCTGTCTGGCTGGGGGGGGGTGGTAGTTGGCAGGTGGGTACAGGGCCAGCCTCTTGGCACCCCCAGCACTCAAAGCCAGAGCGCCCAGCTTCTGGGGCTTCTTGGCACAGAGCTGTGTGGCTTGGGGACCTGCACTTTGGAAGTCCTGTCTCCTGTGTGGTAGGTGCCAGAGCTGTGCACGTGTCTCTGGGTGCAGGAGGGGCCTGAGAATTTCTCTGCGCTTCCCCCACATTTAATGCAATTAAATGTGCATTAATTTTTTAAAATACCATCCTTGTAGAGAAGGGGGACAAAAAGAAGCAAATGTAGAAAAATATGGGAAACTACTGAAAATGTGTTCATTTCCCAGTACCCCAGTATCCAAAGAGACTCACCACGTGGAAAATGAGCCGGAGTTTTTATGAGGACAAGTTCAGAAGGGAGGGCCAAGGGGGACAAAACAGGGGAAGCAAGGATGGCCCCTGGCCCAATCTCCTTTTTCCACCCCCTGGGCCCCGGGGCCCTCCACCTGCCGGCTGGCCGCACATTGAAGCCAGGACCCCACGGAGCCAGTTTGTAGGCAGTCAGCTGAGCTCCATGGAGCCTCTAGAAGGAAAGCAGTTCTCCCCACCCCCCTGCCACTGCCCCTATTTCTCAGGAGGGGATGTCCTTGGCCAGGAAGGAGCTGGCTGTGGCGCATGACTCCTCTTGGGGCCCCAGGCTGGGCGGGGCACGCCTCCAGGTGCAGCAGAGCAGGCTTCGCAGCTCAGAGGAGATGCTGCTGCTGAAGGAGGCGTAGATCCAGGGGTTGGTACAGCTGTTGAGGCTGGCCAGCAGCATGAGCAACACAAATGGCGGCCCTGTGTGGGGCAGGAAGTGGGGCTGGGACTGAGGGGGCCTCGAGATCGGTGGGCCTAGGCTCCGAGGCTGCACTGGCTGGGATAGCGGGGTGGAGGGGAGCAAAGGTGCACGTGCACCAAGATCGGGCACCCCCCCCCCGACAGCCCCAGCCACCGCCACGCACCTTCCCGTGGAGCCTCCGGGTCCCACGCAGCCCACAGCTGCACAAGGAAGAAGGGTGCCCAGCACAGCACGTACACTATGACGATCACCAGAGTCATCCTCACGGTCTTGGCCACAGCTGCTGACACCCGGGCTCCCTCAGCAGTACTGCCTGGCCGGCACCCTTGGCGGGGTCCACCAGCCCTTAGCACCGGCCCCGGTCCCAGGCTGGCGTGAATCTCCCGGAAAATGAGCACCTGACAGGCAGCGATACCCAGGGCAGGTGCCACAAACACCATCAGGGCGATCCAGGTGACGTAGGCGCGGAGGCCCCAGGGCTCGGCAAAGCGAGCCCAGCAGTCGAGGACCCCACTGCCATCCACGTCACGCTGGGCAAAGATGAAGAGCTGGGGCAGGCTGAGGAGCAGCGAGAAGGCCCAGGCCAGCAGCACTGGCCGGTTCCAGTGAGTGCCACCCCCATGGCGGTGTGCCAGCATGGGGCGGCAGATGGCGCGGTGGCGGTCCAGTGTCATGGCCAGGATCATGTAGGAGGAGGCATACATGCCCACCATCTGCAGGTACTTGACCGCCCGGCATAGGGCATCGGGCCCACGGAAGCGGTCGGTGGCATCCCAGGCCAGCTGGGGCAGCACTTGGAACAGAGCCACAGCCAGGTCAGCCAGGCACAGGTGGCCAATGAAGACGTGCATGGGCGCCCAGCGGCCCCGCCGGCCCCGCCGCACCAGGGCCCCCAACACCAGGCCATTGCTCAAGGCCACAGCCACAAAGACAGTGGAGAGCAGGGCCAGCTCCGCCTGGGCTAGCAGCGGGTCCCGGGCAGTCCACAGCTCCCCTTCGCTGCCATTGCCTGCTGGGGTAGGTTGAGAGAGGCGCCGGGGCACAGCTGGGCAGGGGTAGGGGCAGAGGGCCAAGTCAGTGAATCTATTCTGCCAGGCACTGGACCACTGTCAACCTGGCCCTCTGTTTCCCTCCAGCCTCCTTCCTGGCCTTCCAGCACAACACAACACACCAGCCACCCCCTGCCTCAAACCGTGTGTGGTGGGCACCCAGGGATGGGAAGCTCACCTGAGGTGGTGGACGCCATGAACATGGCGGGGCAGGCAGGAGTCCTGAGCACCTGGGGGAGACAAGGTTGTGAGCTCAGCCTCCCACCCGAGGGGCTAGCCGTGCTGCCCAGAGTCTCTGGATAGGGTTCTTTAGAGCCTTGGCCGGGATGGTGGGGTGGGGGTCTTGCCTGTGTGTGTGACTCTGTGTGTTTGTCTGTGAGACTGTGTGTGTGACACGTGTGTGTGTGTGTGACTTGTGTGTGTGTGTGTGTGTATGAGAGAGACTGTGTGTGTGTGTGACTCTGTGTGTGTGTGTTTGTTCCCATGGCTGGGCCCTCGTGGGTACGTTTTAGACTAACCCATGTTTGTGAGGTCTGGCCACTGAAGCAGACATGGACCTTGGTGCCCAGGACTGGGTGGGGGAAGATGGTGCCAGGGGTCGTCAGACAGATGGACGAACCCAGCCTAAGACCAATCCAGGAAGCCCATGAGAAGTGAAGCAGACCTACAGACTCCCCCACCTCCCGCCTTGACAGAGGCCCAGAGAAGGGACCGTTAGAGAGAGGGCTAGGGGCAGAGTGGGAGGGCTGATACATCCCCCTTACCTGGCCGGACTCCCAGGCTCCTGGGCAGCTGGGCGGCAGCAGGCGCAAAGGTGGCCCTGGAGCTCAGATCGGCTTTCCATGGGCAGCCCCGCCCCAGCCAGTCCTCTGGGAGTGACCAGCTCAGGAGGGGACTTCCTCCCCCTCCCCCTCCACGAGCCTCCTGGCCTCTGGTACCTGGAAGTAGACTCCTGGCCTCCTCTGCTTCCCTTCCCGGCCCGCCCGATCCATCCCAGGTATGTCCCCGGGGCTCCAGGCTGCCCCTGAAAGGGCCCGAGCCTTCCTGAGCTGGGCCTGGCTAGCCCCCAATACCCCTCCCACACACTGCCTTATGGCAGTGTCAGGTCTGCGGAGCTCTGGGCCGTCCCCGAGTTCACTGTGTCTTATTTTCAAAGTGGGGCAGCTGCGAGCAGAGACGCAATGGCTCAGCACCACACAGCTTTCTCATGGCAAAGCCTGACTCCCCTTCCCCTGGACAGGCCCCTCTGGGCCCTCTCTGGGCCTGGGTGAAGTGCCCCAGGCCCCTGCTAGGCAGAGGGAGGGCTTGTCCCCAGCCAGCTAAGGCCCCTCCCGTCCTTAATTAGGCCACCCGGGTGCCCGGAGATGAGGGGTGTTGGAAGGCGGTGGGGTGAGGTCCTGCCAGCTCCCTCCCCTGAGGCTCTGTAGGAGCCCAGACACCCCCCTCGCAGCTACCTGTCTGTCTCTGTACCCCACATCCCGTCTCCCCCTCCTCATGCTTCCTCAGCCTCCAGGACCCCCTCCCCTCCAGCCCATAATTTCCCTGCCTTGCCAGCCCTTTCTCACGTCGGCCCAGTCCCAGGCTGTGGCCTGTGCACAGCGCAGAGCCTGGCTCCAGGTTGACATTGGCCCTGTCTTCCTGTTTGTCGTCTTGCCTGTTGACCTGTGAGGTTAGAGACCAAAACGGCCTCTCCCAGAACAGGCCCCGGGTACAGCCCAGGCCAGGCCTCCACCTGGCTGGACTCTGGCAGCACCAGCAGCGGGACATCAGGACGGGGTCCACCCGACCTTATGCACCACACACAGCACACAGCATGCACCTGTACACATCACACACAGCACACACACTACACACTACACACCCACATACAACACACACACCCATACACAGCACACACCCACACCATACAACTGAACACACCCACACCACACACCCACACACATACACACCACACACAGCACACAGAACACACCCACCCACACACAGCACACAGGACACACAGCACACAGCACACAGTACGCAGCACACACCCACACACATCCACACCACTCACCCACACACAGCACATAACACATCACAAAACAGCACATGCCTACACATAGCACACATCCACACCACACACTCACACACAGCATATCACACTCACATCATGTTCAGTATTCATACAGCACACAGTACACACACACACTGCTTGTACACATGCTCTGCCCCACAACCCACAGTATACATGGGTATTTATAATGGTTTTTCCTATTTGGAAGTCAGTTATAGAATATCAGCACCGCAGTTTGAACACATCAGCCACACCCCCTAATAAGAGCATCGTTGCTTTCTGCTTGTAACCACAGGAGCATTATTAAGAAGCATAGAAACAACTTTTCAGCTGCCGTCTAGATCAACTAAAATGGTAGAAAGTGGAGTTCCCAAGTAAGATTATAGAACAGATATTTCAAAGGAAAACTGTAAGCCACTGGGAAAAACTCACACCACATACTGACTCAATGGACATGAGTTTGAGCAAACCCCAGGAGTGGAGGGTAGAAGAGCCTCCACAGTCCGCTGGGTCTCAGAGTCAGACATGACCTAGAGACTGAAACCCCACCACCACCTAGTATGTCTTTCTTCTTGCCTTGTGTTCCTGTGTGCCTCACAGGACCCTAGTCCCCAGGACTCCCCCATCGGCTTGGAAACCTGAGGTACCTGCTTTGCCACTCCCCCACTGTGTGACTCTGGAAGGCTGTGACCAGATCTCTGTGGCTCAGCTTGCCCCTCTGTAAAATGGGAATCCAGTGACTGAAAGTTGAGCCCTAGCTCTAGAATGGGCAGAGACCTGAGCTGGCTGATGATGAAGTACCAACCCCATCATCTCCTCATGGGGTTCTCTGCCCAGACCCGAATGGGACCCTGCAGGGCTGGATTCCAGCGGCAAGCTGGCACAGGGCCAATGACCATCTCTGCTCTCTGTGTTCTTTGTTTCCTGTTGTCGAGAGTCCAGGGAAAGTCAGAGGGAAAGCCCCTCCCTGTAGCTTTCTCTGGGTTCCAAGAAGCAAGGGGAGGAGTTTGTGTCTACACCAAGGCCAGGGTGTAAAGGGAAGCAAGTGCTGCGGACCCCTGGAAGGGACAGAGAGACCCCAAGGCCAGTGGTTGTGCCTGGAGAAAGAGCTCTGGCCTTCCCCGGCCTCTGAGAGCCCCCCATCCCCAGAACCCCGGTGCACATGCAGGTGCTGTGCCCCTTGAGAGCCTGGGCGGAGTCCTGCTGCCTGCGGCGGAGGCCTATGAGAGAGAGACGCCCCAGGAGGCCCCTGGGACAGCCACCAAGAAAGACATAGCCATGGAGCTATGCCGATTAGCCTCAGGTGGCCTTAGGCACGGGGCAGAGCTGAATAGGCACCCTCCCCACCCCCTCAAGCCCCTTCCCCAGCACAGCCCCCTCTGCCCTGTATTTGCAGAAAGGTTCTATGTGTGGCTAAGGAGCATGTCTTGAGCTCCCCTGTCCCAGTGTCTGAGCAGAAGGCCATCCCCCAGGTACTGGGTGCCAGGCTGGAGGTCAGAGAGGAGGTTTGGAGGGGCAGGACCCAGAGCCTCCCTGGGGAGTGCGGTCCTGTGCCAAGTTGTGTGTAGGCAGGCAACAGGTGATGGTGGTGGTTTTTCAGTCGCTCACCCGTGTCCGACCCTTTGAGACTCCATGGACTGCAGCACGCCAGGCTTTCCTGTCCATCACTAATTCCCAGAGCCTGCTCAAACTCATGTCCATCGAATCAGTGATGCCATACAACTGTCTCATCCTCTGTCCTCCCCGTCTCCTCCTGCCTTCAATCTTTCCCATCATCAGGGTCTTTTCCAATGAGTTGACACTTTGCATCAAGTGACCAAAGTATTGGAGCTTCAGTATCAGTCCTTCCAATGAATATTCAGAACTGATTTCCTTTAGGATGGACTGGTTGGATCTCTTGCAGTCCAGGGGACTGTCAAGAGTCTTCCCCAACACCACATTTCAAAAGCATCCATTCTTCGGCACTCAGTTTTCTTTATGGTCCAACTCTCACATCCATAGATGACGACTGCAAAAACCATAGCTTTGGCTAGATGCATCTTTGCTGGTAAAGTGATGTCTCTGCTTTTTAATATGCTGTCTAGGTTGGTCATAGCTTTTCTTCCAAGATGCAAGCATCTTTTCATTTCATGGCTGCAGTCACCATCTGCAGTGATTTTGGAGCCCAGTAGGAATAGAGACCAAAGGCATTTCTCAGGCCTTGGGGAAGACCGTGGAAGGCTATTTTAGGCATGAGCAAGAAAGAGGAGTCAGCCCAGGACACAAGGAAAGAGTGACAAAAAGCCAGGAGAGAAACCAGGGGAGCAGAGGTTCCCGAGGTTGGGAGGGGAGACAAGTACTGTGAGGGAAGGAAAGACAGGAGCCAAGCCAAGCGGAGGCCATACCTCGGGTCAACTGGAAAAAGTGCACACCTGAAAAGTATGTTTTATTCAGCAGACTTGTAGAGGTCTGCATCCTGGGGCACCAGCCTCTCGGAAAGCTCTGAGGGATGGTCCCCAACAGGTAAGAGAGGAGCCAGATGTATGGGAGTTTTTGCAACTAAAACCAGGTCGTAGGAACATCAGATTGGTGTCACTTTTAAAGAGTCAGCTATGCCAGCGACAGAATAGTCTAACTCTGACTGGCCTATATCTTGGATTTCTTTATGCAATTTAGTTAAACCTAGACCAACATCTGACTGATTCCATATCCCAAGGACATGGTTTTGTATTTGATCCCAAGAATACACTGACTGAATGACTTCTAGAGGAGTAACACAAATCCATTTGTATTTTACTTGACACTGGAGAGACAATCTTACTTTTAAAGCTGTAAGCTCTTGGCCTATATGTAGGGCTGCTTCTTCTAAAGCATCTACCTTAGTTTCCAACTTTCTGTCTATTATCTCTTGGGTAGCCAAGGCTAGGGAGACATTCTTTGAGAGCTGATTGACATACTCAGCAGTATATACTTGCGAGAGAGAGAGAGACAGCAGCGACAGTAATAGAGGCAACCTTTACAAGCAACAGGGAAAATAAGCACAGTAAGTGTTTTCTGTAGTAGCATTACAGGATATTACCTGACTGACAAGCAAAGCAAACATAACAACAAAGATTGTCTCTAGCCTTTTTGGGCCCCCTTGTCCTTCGAGGAGTTTCTCAGCCTCTACTGAAAGTCTCTCGATTTGGCCCCAGGTTGGAAGGTCGGCAGCACGAGTAGATGCAGCAAGTGGTCTGGGTCTCGATTGTCTGGGCCAAGGCTGGGTTTGTGGTGAATTTTGTTGGTCATGCGGTGGTCTCTGTTGGCTTTGTTGTGACGTCATTCGTGCCATTTTCTCTATCCGTGGATCGGTATCCTCAGGAGGCGGGGATGGTGGTTGACGTGGAGGAGAATTCTGATGTGGCAGGGGGGTGAGGAAGGAGCAGCGGTGATCTTGGCCTCTTCCTTGGAAAGTTTCGTAATGCTGGGGGATATCTGTCCATGGTGATGAATCAGTCGGTCAGGAATCCTGAGTGGAGCATCTGCGTCCTGGGGGAAAACACAAGCAAATCCTAACTTAACTAACCACAGGTTAGTAAGGTATCAGGTCCCTTCCGTTGTCCTGAAAGGAGATCTTTCCATTTAACTAAAGGTTTTGGTTTATTGTGTTCTGGGTTCCAATGTCTGTACATTGCCGTATTTCCTTGATTATCCGTGTTAAGGTTGTTTATAACAAAGAGAGTATGTTGTAGTATGTGATGAGGGGAACTATATTTAAATTCTCCCTCTTGTAATTTTATTACCTGATTTTTAAGAGTTTGATGCGCCCTTTCCACTATAGCCTGTCCTTGAGGATTATAGGGTGTCCCGGTGGAATGAGAAATTCCAAATTTACTGCAGAATTCCTGAAATGGCCTAGAGGTATAAGCTGGAGCATTATCAGTTTTTAAAGCCTTTGGAATCCCAAGATAGGAAAAGCGAGCAAAGAGATGTTGCACAACATCTTTGAAGGCTTCTCCTGAGCGGGCAGAAGCTATAATTACATGAGAAAAGGTATCCACGGTTACATGTACAGAGGAAAGTTTTCCAAAGGACAGTTTATGGGTAACATCCATTTGCCACAGAACATTAGGCAGCAAACCTCGGGGATTTACTCCCATGGGCAGGGTTTGTATTTGAGTTGGGCATTGTGGACAACTGCGGACAATTTCTCGAGCTGTCTCCCTGGGGATTTGGAATTGATATCTCAAAGTTGTGGCATTTTGATGATGTAAAGAGTGAGACTTTTTGGCTTCATCTAAGACAGATCCCACTAGGGGTCGAGTTAACAGGTCAACCTTTTAATTTGCCTCATGCAAGGGACCAGGTAGTCTAGAATGTGCTCGATATGTCCTACATAAAACGGCAACTTTCTGCTCCAAATCTGTTTTTGTAGCTGATTTGAAAGGTCAAAAATAGTGGTTTTGTTTTCAGGGAGAGAGGCAGTTTCCATATGGGGAAGCAGCCTGACCACATACTGTGAATCTGAGAGCAAGTTAAAAGCTTTCTCTTTTAAAATAACAAAGGCCCGTATTACTGCGACTAATTCTGCACGTTGAGCAGCGGTTTCTCCTGTTTCTAAGGTTTCTTGTTTATCAGGGAGAAGAAGGTTTTCCCTACTCCCGGAAAACATAAGATTCTAACCTGTAATTTTTCAGATAGAAACCATAAATTTTCATTCAGGCTTTTTGTTAACTTTTGTGAAGTCATCTGGTTTTTCATTAGAATACCAGGACATAGCAGACTGTTAAGAACTCCATATAATTTCTAGATTTTCTGTATTAGTAATTTTATAATACATTATATTTTTTCTTAAAAAGTTTCTTTAATTTTGATTTTCAAAAGAGAAGACATCTATAAAAGAACTTTGAAAAGCAAATTGTAAATACAGGAATACAATCAATTATCCAGCAAGAATTTTTTTGAGCACCATGTGTAAAGCCCTGTAGAAAGTACAATGAGAATCAACAAGGACCTACTGTATAGCACAGGGAACTCTACTCAGTATCCTACAGTAACCTATATGGGAAAAAAAAACATGAAAAAGAACAGATATATGTATACATATAAAAATGATTTGCTATATGCCTGAAACTAACACAATACTGTAAATAAACTATACTCCAATGTAAAATAAAAATTAAATTTAAAAGGTACAATGAAAAATAAAACAAAAATTAGAATAACTCTCTACTTTCAGAGAAGACAATATTGTAAAGACATCTAATCCAACACAACATGATTATGGGAATCCTAGCAAAGTACTCAGAGAATGGAAAAGGACTAATTAACTCCTATTTGGGGATAAGATAAACCTGGGAAAGGCTTTTTTCAAGGAGGTGATAGTAAACCTGAAATTTGAAGGATAAATAGGATTTCCATAGGCAGGGAGGAAAAGAGCATGAACAAAAGAGTAGTACAATTAAGACTGTAATTCTTACTAATGCATATATATGGAATCTAGAAAGATGGCAATGAGAACCCTACATGCGAGACAGCAAAAGGAACGCAGATGTATAGAACAGACTCGTGGACTCTGTGGAAGAGGGCAAGGGTGGGATGATATGGGAGAATGGCATTGAAACATGTTAATTATCATATGTGAAATCAACTGATGCTTGGGGCTGGTGCACCGAGATGTCCCAGGGGGAGGGAATCGGGAGGGAGGAGGGAGGGGGGTTCTGGAGGGGGAGCATATGTAAACACATGGCGGTTTGATGTCATTGTATGGCAAAACCAACACAATAAAGAAAATTTAAAAAATAAATAAATAAATAAAAAAGCAAGACCGAGCTATACTCTGCCTTCAAATTGAACTTCAAAACAAAAGACTGTAATTCTTAGAAAAGGTATTTGAGATCTGTGCAGTTGGTAGGTATGTTAGGCTGGCGGAGACAGCAGATATCTTGGAAGGACGGAGTGGATGACAAGGCTGAGCAGTCAGGATGGAGCAAGGCTGAGGAGGCCCTGAGCGACAAGCCAGGGTGTCAGCTGCATTCTGGTAGGCAACACGGAACCAAATTCAGTTTTTGAAGAAGAGTCGGAAATCTGACCTGCATGATAGTTGAATGAAAAATGGATCCCAGAGTTACAAAAGAGATTAGAAAGGAATGAAGTACTAATACACGCTACAACTTGGATGAACCTTAAAAATATACTACTAAGTGGAAGAAGTTAGTCACCAAAGTATATGGATGTGAGTATATATACATATATTTCACAAATGGAAAATATGTACATACATATATGGGTTTATGTGTATACATGCATGTACGCATATATGTTGTTGTTTAGTCACGAAGTTGTGTCCAACTTTTCTGTGACCCCTGGACTGTAGTCCATCAGGTTCCTCTGTCCATGGGGTTTTCCAGGCAAGAATACTGGAGTGGGTTGCAGTTTCCTTCTCCAGGGTTTATCATACATTATAACATGAGTGGATTTATTACTCATTTGATTATATTTTTTATGTAATTTAACCCACTAAACAAACACAACTAGTTTAATATCTCTCTTTGGGATGTTTCAGGGGCCCTCTGAAGCACCCCAAATTTAGCTAGAGGTCAATGATTTAGAAAGTATTGTCAATACATATCAAAAGGATTTATAACAGTCAGATAGGATCATATAAGTCACTGTGAAACAACTTACTCACTAAGCCAAAATTAACAAAAGATTTCAAAGGTAAACATAGAACAGATCACTTCAGAGATAAACTTGAAATCTATTATCAAAGGTAGTTCAACATCTCAAGAAAACTCGTATTTTATGCACAAAACTCTTCCCTTGGGGTCCACTTTCCATAAGACATTCACGTCACTTTCTGTACCCATTTCTTTGTTCTCCCATCCTGAAACAGCCACCTATAAATCAGACCTACTTTCTTTTCCCTTCATAAAATGTAATTTCATTCCTTATACCTTCTTTACTGAAAACACACATCCTACTTTCCTTAAGCAACCAAGAACTGACCTTTATATTAGCATTGTATACCAGTGATAATTTCTAAAACCCTTCCTTTTTTAGAACATTTTAGGATGGCACCAAACATTATTCACTTATAGTCCCAAATCTCTTTAGTTTCTCTGTAAAAGGAAATTAGTGTTTAGTAGTAAATGTTTCAAAATCTTATTTTATCTGGAAATGACTTAACTATTTAATAGACTTCTACCACTTAACACACTTAGCACAACCCTCAAAAATTCAAGTTATGCCAATCTGGAGAGACTATTTTAGACGGATATTTCCAAAGAATAATCATATAAAGCTCATATCTCATTTACATCTTTAGATGTTTTTTCTCTCTCCCTTTTTTTTAACTCGAGGTAATTACAGATATAATATTTAACATATTAAACCTAGGTACAATGAAAATATTTTACTTGATGTTAGTTTGTTTAAGATATGTCTATATTAGATAGGTCAACAAACATTAATATCAGGTATTTAATACTGAATATTTTTCAGTTCACATGAACCTGAAATTTATTGTTTAATTTAGAATTATTTGATTTGTAAGTGCTTATCTTTATTTTAAGCCAATTAAATAGAGCTCATTTACAAATTAACTTTAAAAATTATTACGCAGAGACAAAGACATACCAAAACATATTTAGACAGACACAATGCAAGATCTAGCTTCATTTTATAAGTTTAGAGGTCAACAAAGCCTCTTGTTCCTTACCGGTCGGGGCACTCTGGCCAGCTGTCTGCCTCAGGAGGAGACCAGGGACAAAAGGGTCCCAGTTGCAGCCGCTGGGTCTGGTCCATTGGCAGGCAAGTCGGCCCCTGAGTACCCCGAGTGGTCAGGTCGTCAGACTCAGTGAAGAAGAGGGGAATCCTTTCCAGGGCCCAAAGCTGGGTTGTTGTCTAACACTCGGAAATGGATTGTCCGAGGAGACACATGTGCTGAAAAAGCAAGAGACTCTATTGGGAAGGGTACCCAGGAGAAATGCTCAGCTGCGTGGCTCACAGTACAGCCACATGGACAGACAGAGAGACAGAACAAACAGTCCTCCGGGAGTCCAGAGGCAAAACTGAAACAAAAACCAGGTACACAAGACGCTGACAATGCCGGCACACACAAAGACACGGCAGACAGACGAACACCAGACGTCGGCAGAAAACACACCAGAGAGGCTCTCTCCAGCCCCTTTGTCCCTATAGAGACATGGAGCTCCTTCCCAAAATAATTCCAACCACTTTCTCAGGAAGAGGTCCCCTGACCCCAGTAGGTAATTTAATTGTTGGCGAATCAGGGGTTAATACTGTTGAGGTGGTGGAGGAG
The DNA here is from genome assembly GCA_007570785.1 of Antilocapra americana. Classification (NCBI taxonomy): domain Eukaryota; kingdom Metazoa; phylum Chordata; class Mammalia; order Artiodactyla; family Antilocapridae; genus Antilocapra; species Antilocapra americana. The sequence goes on along the minus strand of ML660665.1, from coordinate 627,281 downwards.
GGGGTGGCCTTGGTGGCCGTGAATCAGGGACCGTCTGCGGGGCTCCAGAAGGCCTCAGCGGTGGTTTAGATTCCTTAGTTGTATTTTCAGTGGGCCATCTGGATTTAGCCGTGAGGACCCAGTCATCATTACCCTTATCATGGCAACGAGTTGCAGCCTCATTTAGTGTCTCCTCACCCTTAGGGGATATTAGATCATTATCATCATCCTTCCTAAGATTTGTCTCCAAAGGTGCAGCAGCACAAGCTGCTATCAGAGGTTTTTCTTCTAAACTGTCACCTATGGCCTTTGAACCGAATCAAGACAGAGAACGATCTATTTTTTCTCTCTCATGTGGAGGGTCAAGGGCATCTCGAATTAGGTTCCATAGATGACTATGTAAACTATACCAATTTCGTAGTGTATCTCCTACTTTATTGCAAGTATCTAAGTTCACAGTGCCTTCTTCTGAAAACCAGGGGCACTGTTCCTGTATAAAGTTGAAAAATGTCTTAAGGAGAGACTTAGAGATCTTTGACTTTCATTTGTTGAGCGTATGTTTTATTATATCTAAAAACAATTGTTTTTTTTTTTTTTTAGATTTTCTACTTTCCATCTTGAATTACTGGGAGGCACAAACTTCTCAAATAGTTCTGACAAATACTATCCACCCTTCACTTACCCTACTTATCTTACGCAGGGGGATCTGCAGCACCCAGGTGGAGTCCTAGCCACCCCTATTCAGGGACAATTGGGACAATTGGGGGAACTTACCCTACAAGCCCCACGTTGGGCGCCAGCTGCCGGGGTCCAGGGGTCTTGAGGGATGAGTGGCATCGGCGGAAGAACTGATCTGAGTCGGTGTGTGGTGATGAAGCAGTCTCTCTTTATTGCTGTTAGTTTTGTGAGGTGATGGAGAAGTCTCTCACTTTATATCTGTTAGCTCACAGTTTTATAGCCAAAGAACATCCCCATTACCTCACAACTATTTCATGCAAACTTTTGTTTTCTGCCTACCATCGACAACTTTTACATTAAGCTCATCTTCCTTACAAAAGGTCGGATTTCTGCATAATCAGACTTAACAATAGTATGTTTACCATTTGAATGTCTCTAGCATACCTTTCTTTAGCATAATGCGGGCAAATATTCACTGTCTTACAAGATAGCCTTTTCAGCAAAGATAAAAATCTTGCAACTTATCCAGGAAACATAGGGCTAGATTCTATCTCAAAAAGAGGGGGTTGTAGAAAAACTCACTTTCTATATCCGAGAGGGAAGAAGGCTGTAAATGGTTACTTTACTTTAAGAATGTATGCATTTCTTTTGTCCCCGGAAGAGGTGTGCCTCTCCACTCGTCTCTGAATATTCAGGGACTGGCACAGGAAGCCTCCAGCCAAATGTTCCCTGACAAGGTGCAACTATGTGGAAGCTAGAAAGAGGGGCTTAAGCTTGAAACTGTTTTATTCTATTAACCTATATTGGTATTTACAAGGAAAGAGAAAAGAAGACAAAGAGACAGTTTAGCAGCACTGCTTTAACAATGAAACCCTATTAACCTTACAACTACTAGAAAGAATTCCTAGGTCTACACTACCCTAAAGCAATCAATGTCTCCAACTAAGCTGGCTACAGTTATGAGCATTCCTAAGTCCCATTCCAGCCTGGTTTTTTCAAGGAAGGGAGCCTCCTCCATGGAGTGGGATGTGGAAAGGTGACCCAAGTACGAGCCCTTCTGGTGGTGGCCTTGCCATGACCCCCAGAGAACTCTTGGTAAACTCCCCAGTAACTAGTAGGAGGTATAGTAATCTATTTAAATGTCCCTTTATTCCTCCTTAGTCCTCGGGAAAGGGAATCTGCCTTCCCGGATCCCCTGAGGGAAATAAGGTCTGAGGGAATTATCTCAGGATGAATTTTTTCTAACTGGGACTGATCTGAGATGAGCTAAAACATAAACAGATGAGCATAAACAGAACTTCCCAAGAAAAATACCAGGAGGGGCCTTGCCTTGGGATGCCCCGAAGGAGAATCCACTTTGCAGTTTCCTTCTCAGTCTCGTGACTTTGTCATCCGAGTGAGGGGGCATCCTGCCGGCTCCCGGCATCCTTCCCCTACCCGGAGCCTGGCATTTTCCTATCCCTATAGCTGTGTCTTCCCTCGAACTGTCTAAATGTAGAATCCAAGCATGTGCAATATTTTATGTCTGGCTTTTTTCACTGAACAGGATGCCTTTGAGTTTATCTCTCTGGTTGTTTGTATCAGGACTTTGTTCATCTCTCTTGCTAAGAAGCATTCTTTTGTCTACATGGACCACAGGCAGCTTATTCCATTAGCGGTTGATGGACAGGTAGGTCGTTTCCAGTTTGGGTCTTTCATGAATAAAGCGACTATGAACCCTTGAGTGCAAGGCTTTCCATGCTTTAGCTTCTCTAGTGGGCAGCCTTAGCCCTGGGACAGCTGGCTCCTGTGATAAATAGGCTTCATTCGAAAAGAAACCAGTAAATTGTTTTCTACATGCCTCAGATTGGTTTGCATTCCCACAAGCACAGTTACATTTGCTCTGCATCTTCACCAGCCCTTGCTATGATTGGTCTGTCACTTTTCTTTAGCTTCTTTCACTTTTACCATTTCAGTGATATTTTATTCAGGTTTTATTTTGCATTTTCTTTTGACTGATGATGGTGAGAATCTTTTCATATACTTACTTGCCAGGTGTCTATATTCTTTGATGAAGAATATAGAATTCTTTGGTTCAATCTTTGGCACTTTTAAAAAGTTTTCTCTCTCATTTTTTTTTCCATTTTGTGTGTATTTTGGTTACAAGTCCTCCAACAGAAAGGTTTTACAAATAGTTTCTCCCACCGTGTGGCAAATGGTTTTTTTAAGTTTGACAATGTCTAATTTTATCTATTTTTCTCTATCATGGTTTTTGATTTTTGTGTCCTCTCCAAAAAGTCTTTGAGTAATTCACTGTCACAGAGATAGTCTTCTATGATTTCTTCTAGAAGGTGTATATTTCTAGCTCTTACATTTAGGTCTACGATTCATTTTAAGTTAAATCTTGTTCATAGTATGAGGTAAAAGTCTGGATTCCTTGTTTTCTGTGTGGATACAAATTTGTGCTAGAACTAGTGGTTCAGAAGACTGTCATTTTTGTCTTGAATTACCTTGCACCTTTCCTGAAAATTGATCATATGCATGTAGGTCTTATTTTTTCTGGACTCGCAATTCTGTTCCTTTGGTTTCTATGCCTATCCTTATACCTTATACCAAGGCTGGCTACATTGCCTATTTTTTTTAAAAAAATTATGTATGTCTTTATTTATTGTGTGGCTGTGCTGGGTTTTGGTTGCTGCTTGGGCTTTTTTCCTGTTGCAGAGAATGGGGGCTACTTTGCTGTGCATAGTCTTCTCGGTGTGGTCATTTCTCTAGTTGGAGAGCACGGGCTCTAGGGTGAGAGGGCTTCAGTAGTTGCAGGTCCCAGGCTCTAGACCACAGGCTCAATAGTTGTGGCAAAAGTGTTTAGATGCTCCTAGACAAGCATGATCCTCCTGGACCAGGAATCAAATGCGTGTCTCCTGCATAGGGAAACCCAAGGCTACGCTATCTTTATTACTCTAGAGTGAGAGTAATTTATTTTTTTGGACCATACCGCACAGCTTGTGGGGATCTTACCTGATAAAGGATTGAACCCGTGCCCTTTGTGGTGAAATTTCAGAGTCCTAACCCCTGGACTGCCAGAAAATTCCCTATTGTAAGCCTTGAAATCAGATAGCATAAATCTCACAAATTTGTTTTTTCTCACAATCCTTTTGGCTAGTTTAGGTAATTTGCATCGCCACGTAAATTTTAAAATCAGCTTGTCTGTTTCTACCAAAAAATAAAAAAAGCCTGCCAGGATTTTAATTGCCATTACATTGAACCTGTAGATAAATCTGGGGATAATAGGCATTGTAACAGTAACAAGTCTTTCAACCCAAGAATATGGTGTTTCTTTACATTTATTTAAGTTTCTTTAATTTCTCTCAGCAATGTTTTGTAGTTTTTGATATATAGGTTTAACACATATGTTAAGTTATCCCTAAGTGTTCACATTTTTGATGCTATTGTAAATGGTAGTTTTAAATGTCATTTTCTGATTGCTGTTAGTTTCTAAAAATACTAACGATCTTTGGATATTGACTGTTTATCTTGAAACTTTGCTAAACACTTATTGGTTCTACTGGTTTTTGCAGATTTCTTAGAATTTTTTCTTACATAGGCAATCATGTTCTTTCTGAATCAAGACACTCTTACTCTTTTTTTTTCTGATCTATATGCCTTTTATTCCTTTTTTGTGCCTTACCGCACTTTCTAGGGCCTCCAGTGCAGCAAAGGGTGAAAGTGGTAAGAGCAGACAACCTTGCCTTGTTCCTGATCATAAAGGAAAAGCAATCTGTCACCATTAAATATGACAATAACTGTGGGTTTTTCATAGATACCCTTTATCAGGCTGAGGCAGTTTTCCTCTATTCCTAGTTTACTGAAAGCTTTTATCGTGGGTGGGTGTGGAATTTTATCAAATGTTTTCTTGCAACTATTGAGATGATCATATGATTTTCTTTTTTTTTATTGTGGCCTTGTTAATATGATCAATTACACTGACTGATTTTCAGCTATCGAAGCAAACTGGAACCTTATTTGGTCATGATGTGTTATCTTTTTACATATTGCTAGATACGATTTGCTAAATTGTAAAAAAAAAAAAGAATTACGCCTCACAGCTTGTAAGATCTTAGTTCCCTGACCAGGGATTGAAGCTATGACCTTGGCAGTGAGAGCATGAGTCCTAACCACTGGAATTCCAGGGAATTCCCTGAGTTGCTAAAATTTTGATTAGTACTTTTACATCATGTGTGTTCATGAGTGATACTGCTCTGTAGTTTGCTCTTCATGTAATTTTTTCAGTTTTGGTATAAAGATAATGCTTACCTTTTAAACTGAGTTAGGAAGTGTTCCCTCCTCTTCTATTTTCTGGAAGAGTTAGTGTTGAATTGGTGTTATTTCTTCCATAACATTTGGTACAATTTGCCAGGGAAGCCATACAAGCCTGGAGTTTTCTTTGTGAGAATGTTTTTTGCTACAAACTCAACTCCTTTAATGATTATAGGGTTAGTCAGGTTATTTGTTTCTTCTTTAATGAACTTTGATAGTTTGTATATTTCACAGAATTCCTCCATTTCATCTAATTATTGCCATATGTTTTTTACAACATTCCCTTAATATCTTTTTAATGTTTGTAAGATCTGCATTGATGGCCCCTCCTTCGTTTTTGATGTTGGTAATTTGTATCTTGTTTCCATTTTTCCTGATCAGACTGGCTAGCAGGTTATAAATTTCATTAATCTTTTCAAAGATCAGCTTTTGGTTTCATATATTTACTGCATTATTTTCTGTTTTCTAGCTTATTGATTTCTGATCTTTATTACTTTCTCCATTCTTCTTAATTTTTATTCAATTTACTCTCATTGCTAGAGGGAATGCTGCCCAATTCATGAACTGCCTAATTAAGCCAATTAGATCTTCAAATTCACTTTCTGAATTTTTTTAACAGTATGCACATAGATCAATGAAACAAAATTAAAAACCAAAGACTATATCTACATGAAATATTATATATAATTTATATACATACATTTATTATAAAGATAGTATTATAAAACAGTTGGGAAAAGATGAATTATTGAATGAAGGATATTGGGGAAACTGGAAAGTGATTTGGAAAAAAAAATATTTGTGTCACTACCTCACACTTTATAGCAAAAATATTCCAGGCAGAGGAGAGGTTGGAATGTGACAGCAAGGAGATCAAACAAGTCAATCCTACCAGAAATCAATCCCGAATATTCACTGGAAGGACTGATGCTGGAGCTGAAACTCCAATACTTTGGCCACCTGATGTGAAGAGCTGACTCATTAGAAAAGACTCTGATGCTGGGAAAAATTGAAGGCAGGAGGAGAAGCGGGCCACTGAGGATGAGATGGTTGGATGGCATAACCAACTCAATGGACATGGTTTGAGCAAACTCCAGGAGATACTGGAGGACAGGGAAGCTTGGCGTGCTTTAATCCATGGGATTGCAAAGAGTCAGATACTGAACAACCCTAGAAGAAAACACGGGAGAACTTTTCTCTCTTGCTGTGGACAAGCCGTCTTCATTATAGTAAAACAAACACACAGATAGATAAAACAAGAAGCTATAAAAGAAAATACAAATAAATTCCAGGTTTTCCCCCAGTTTTACTGACTTGAAATTGTATATATTTAGGTATACTGAATGATATTTTGATATCACATATGATATTACATATTCATCACCCCATCAGTTCCCTTTAAAAATTTTTTTTGGTGGTGGTGAGAACCCTTGAGATCTGCTCTCTTAGTAGAGTTCAAATATACTATCATGCCATACATTAGGTCTCCAGAATTTGTTGAACTTATAACTGAAAATGTGTACCCTTTTCCAACATCTTCCCATTTCAACTGGCCCATAGTCTTTAGTACTCACCATTCTCTGTTACTATGCATTCCCCTTTTTTGGATTCTATGTATAAGTGAGATCATTTGTCTCTCTGTATTATTTCACTTAAATTCATTAAGTTCAACTATTTAATAATTTTTAAAACTTCCTGTACAGAAAATAAGTCATAAGAGAAAGAACAAAATTGATTTGGGACTTTTCTCCTTTTCTAATATAAATAGTTAATGTTGTACATTTTCCTCTAATCACTTATTTAATTGAATTCCCAATTTATGATATGTCATGTCTTTAGTCTTATTCAATTACAAATATTTTCTACTTTAACTTGTGATTTCTCCTTCGATCCATGGGTTACTTAGAAGCATATATTTTTTTCATTTCCAAATAGAAATTTCCTTGTGATCAGAAATCCTGCTTTGTGTGGTTTATATCCTGTGTGATTTATTGAGGCTTGCTATATTGCCCAGGAAGCTGTCTATGTGGGAGAATGTTACATATGTACTTGAGAAGAATGTGTATACTCTTGTTGTTGGGTATAGTCGTCCATAAATATCAGTTAGGTCACTGTGGTTGATAGTGTTGTTCAAATCTTCTTTAGCTTAACGATTTTTTTACTGTTTATTTTGTCAGTTACTGAGAAAGGAATAGGAAAGTCTCCAACTATGTTTTTAGATTTGTCTATTTTCAGATCAGTTTGGTGCTGTCAATTTTTTTTCATGTACTTGGGAACTCTGTTATTGGGTGCTTACTTATTTAAAATGATTATATCTTCTTTACAATTTGTCCTTTTTCCATTATGAAATATTCCTCTTTACCTGAGGTAATATTCCTTGTTGTGAAGTCTACTCTATCTGATGTTAATGTAGCTATACTGACTTTCTTATGTTCAGTGTTTTGCATGGTGTTTCCTGTCCTTTTATTTGCAACTTCTCTGTGTCTTTGTGCATGTGAATAGCACAGAGCTATTTTTTTTTCTAACTGGGACCGATCTGAGATGAGCTAAAACATAAACAAAACTTCCCAAGAAAAATACCAGGAGGGGCCTTGCCTTGGGATGCCCCGAAGGAAAATCCGAATTGCAGTTTCCTTTTCAGTCTCGTGACTTTGTCATCCAAGTGAGAGGGCATCCTGACGGCTCCCGGCAAAGACTAGGAGCTGACTGTGGCTCTGATCATTAACTCCTTTTTGCAAAATCCAGACTTAAATTGAAGAAAGCAGGGAAAACCACTAGATCATTCAGAAAGAAAGTAAAGAAGTAAGTGGAGTCACTCAGTCGTGTCCGACTCTTTGTAACCCCATGGACTGAAGCCTGCCAGGCTCCTCTGTCCATGGAATTTTCCAGGCAAGGATACTGAAGTGGGTTGCCATTTCCTCCTCCAGGGGATCTTCCCAACCCAGGGATCGAACCAGGGTCTCCCCCACTGCAGGCAGCCTCTTTACTGTCTGAACACCAGGGAAGCAGGTATGACCTAAATCAATCCCTTATGATTATACAGTGGAAGTGACAAATAGATTCAAGAGATTAAATCTGATAGACAGAGTGCCTGAAGAACTATGGACAGTTTGCAACCTTGTACAGGAGGCAGTGATCAAGACCATCCCCAAGAAAAAGAAATGCAAAAAGACAAAATGGTTTCTGAGGAGGCCTTACAAATAGCTGTGAAAAGAGGAGAATCGAAAAGCAAAGGAGAAAAGGAAAGATATAAATGCAGAGTTCCAAAGAATAGCAAGGAGAGATAAGAAAGGCTTCCTAAGTGAGCAATGTAAAGAAAGAGAGGACAACAATAGAATGGGAAGGACTAGAGATCTTTTCAAGAAAATTAGAGATACCAAGGGAACATTTCATGTAAAGATGGACACAATAAAGGACAGAAACGGTATGGGCCTAAAAGAAGCAGAAGATATTAAGAAGAGGTGGCAAGAATACACTGAAGAACTGTACAAAAAAAGATCTCAATGACCCAGATAACCATAATGGTGTAATCACTCACCTAGAGCCAGACATCCTGGAGTGTGAAGTCAAGTGGGCCTTAGGAAGCATCACTAAGAACAAAGCTAGTGGAGGTCATGGAATTCCAGCTGAGCTATTTCAAATCCTAAAAGATGATGCTATGAAAGTGCTGCACTCAATGTGCCAGCAAATTCGGAAAACTCAGCAGTGGCCACAGGACTACAAAAGGTCAGTTTCCATTCCAATCCCAAAGAAAGGCAATGCCACAGAATGTTCAAACTACCACACAATTGTATTCATCTCACATGCTAGCAAAGTAATGCTCAAAATTCTCCAAGCCAGGCTTCAACAGTATGTGAACTAAGAACTTCGAGATGTTCAAGATGGATTTAGAAAAGGCAGAGGAACCAGAGATCAGATTGCTAACATCTGTTGGATTATAGAAAAAGCAAGAGAATTCCAGAAAAAAATCTACTTCTGCTTTATTGACTATGCCAAAGCCTTTGACTGTGTGGATCACAATAAACTGTGGAAAATTCTTCAAGAGATTGGAATACCAGACCATCTTACCTGCCTCCTGAGAAATCTGTTTGCAGGTCAAGAAGCAACAGTTAGAAACATACCTGGGACAATGGACTGGTTCCAAATTGGGAAAGGAGTACATCAAGGCTATATATTGTCACCCTGCTTATTTAACTTATATGCAGTGTACACCACTTGAAATGCTGGGGTGAATGAAGCACAAGCTGGAATCAAGATTGCAGGGAGAAATATCAATAACCTTAGATATGCAGATGACATCACCCTTATGGCAGAAAGTGAAGAGGAACTAAAGAGTCTCTTGATAAAAGTGAAAGAGGAGAGTGAAAAGGCTGGCTTAAAACTCAATATTTAAAAAAGGAAGATCATGGTATACGGTCCCATCACTTCATGGCAAATAGATGGGGAAACAATGGAAACAGTGACAGACTTTATTTTCTTGGACTCCAAAATCACCGCAGATGGTGACTGCAGCCATGAAATTAAAAGATGCTTGCTCCTTGGAAGAAAAGCTATGACAAATCTAGACAACGTATTAAAAAACAGAGACATTACTTTGCCAACAAACATCTATCTAGTCAAAGCTGTGGTGTTTACAATAGTCATGTATGGATGTGAGAGTTGGACCATAATGAAAGCTGAGTGCTAAAGAACTGATGCTTTTGAACAGTGGGAACAGTGGTGTTGGAGGACACTCTTGAGCGTCCCTTGGACTGAAAGGAGATCCAAACAGTCAATCCTAAAGGAAATCAGTTCTGAATATTCATTGGAAGCTGAAGCTCCTATATTTTGCCCACCTGATGGGAAGAACTGACTCATTGGAAAAGACCCTGATGCTGGGAAAGACTGAAGGCAGGAGGAGAAGGTGATGACAGGATAAGATGGTTGGATGACATCACCAACTCAATGGACATAAGTTTGAGCAAGCTCCGGGAGTTGTTGAAGGACAGAGAAGCCTGGTGTGCTGCAGTCCATGGGGTCGAAAGGGGTCGGACACGACTGAGTGACTGAACTGAACTGAATAGCTGATTTACTTTGTTGTACAGCAGAAACTAACACAATATTGTAAAGCAATTATACACCAATTAAAAAACAAAACAGAAACATATTTATGCCCCCTAAAAGACATGCCTCCTCGTCTGTTAGACTATTTGTGTGTGTGTGTGTGTGTGTGTGTGTGTGTGTGTGTGTGTTGGATGTTGGTTCTGAATCAATTTGCTCTGTAGTTGAGCTACATCTGTGATTTCTTGTTGCTTTAGGTAGATTCTGTTCCCCATGACCTTCAAAGATTTCAAGTAAGGACTTCTCCGTTGTCCAGTGGTTAAGACTCCAAGCTCCCAGTGCCACAGGGCATGGCCAAAAAGAAAATAAAAATTTCAAGGTAAGACGAGAACCTTCTCTCTAGCAGGACTTGTGATCTGAGACTCCAGTAGGTCCATGAACATGTGCTTCCAGGCTCCTGCCACAGTAGCCGTCTGCTTTGGGTTTTTATTCACCCTAAGTCTCAGTGGGAGACTTAGGTGGCCTGGAAGGTGTCTCTCAGTCCTCTTTATTCTGCCTTAGAACCTTAACATCCTTGTGCTTTCGACCTGGAGAGGCTCTCTCTTAGCTCCTTTGCCCCTTCCCAGCCACCAACCAGCACTGGAAGGTCTGGAGTCTGGTTTCCCTCAGCCCAGTGGCCCTGTCTGAAAACTTTGTTAGTGAAGGCCCACGGCAAAGGGTTAGTGGGTGAATGCAAACTCTATGTCGAAGATTTCTAGGGATTCAAACTGTCACGTCATCCCATACTCAATGTTTAAAAAAATTATCAAAATTCCCTCTGTTTTCTGCTTACAGTTGTGTCTGGGAGCTTCCTTCTCCTGCTGCAGCTGCTGTCCAGGATAAAAGCAGTGATGGGTATTTCTCCTGGGAAGGACTTGTCATTTCCAGATTTTGGTTCACTTTTGTTGTTGCAATTTCAGATCCCTGATAGGCTTCAAAGAAAAAAACCTATGACTCTGTTCCCAGGCAGCAGCAAAATAGCCATCTATTGACTTTGGAATTTCTGCAACTTCAGAAAGCTCTTTTGGTTCTCTGAATGTTTCTTTTTATGGCTCCTGTTCTTCTCTCAGGGATATTCATCTTACTATCTCCCTGAGGAAGTTAAGGAGTTTTTAAGAAAGTATTTCTTATCCCTCACGATTCTGTTTCCCATCAGTTGTTTTCCTCTTCATTTTGATCTTTATTTTTCATGCTTTCATGTTGGAGACATTCTCAGATGTCTAGTGAGCCTTGATTGTCATCTCATATTTAAGGATGGGATACTAAGAGCTTATTGAAAGAGGTGGGCTTGTCAATATGAGCCTCATGGTAGGGTGAAGTACCTGAGCTGTTTTCGAGGGGAATCCCAATGTTACCCTCTGGGGTTCCTTCTTTTTGGAATGCTCACATGGTTCAGAGAAAGACCTTTAGTCTGATGCCTGTGGCTGGTTGTCAGCACTTGAAGAACTGAGTCAGTGAGAAGGCCCAGATGATCCCATGTTCAGTAAGTAAATAAATAGTCTCCTTGTTTTCAACATGGTAACCGCTCAGCTGTTCCTGGTGTTTTCTAATTGAGACATTCATGTTTTCATCATCCCCAAAGAATGAAGTTATTTTTCATCTGGGATGGACGATGGCCATCTGCCTCTTGTACAGTTTCATTCCCCTCCCCACGCCCATTTCTACTGAGTTCTAAGCCTTTAGTGAGCTCTGCCTTGTAAATTCAGCTGGTGCTCAGTTGTACCCACTGCCTTGGCTTTCTTGGACCTGCTACAGCAGTTATTGCTCTACTATCATAACCTTGTTGCTGCTATTTCATCTCCTATTATTTTTGTCCTTGGGAATTTTTGCTTTTAAAAAATCATTTGCTGTCATTATCATGGGGCTTTGGGGTGGAGGAGAGAAAGTAAATGCATGTGTTTAATCTGTCCCCCTTGTTTCCAAGTCAACAGTATGTGGAAAAAGTCTGGAGAAGCCACTGAATGGAAACAGAGGGAGGCTGGCAGCGGGTGTGTGACAGGGCTATGGTGCCCGCTGGCCAGCTTGTTTGGAACCCATGAGTCCCTAGTGATCTGTCTACACACTGACTTGGTTTCCTCCAGTAGCATTCTCCACAGCCTGTTGAGGGGAGCAAAGTCAAATAGGCAATTCTGTTCAAAACCTGGCGGTTTATAGGGAAAACAAGAGACTAAGTGACTTAGGTGTGGTTAGACTGGATAGGCCCAGCAAGATGCCTCCAAAGACATAGCTCCCTGTTGCAGGAGCACCTCCAGCCAGTGATTTACACGTAGCTGCTGTTTTTGTTAACTCTCTTCCTGGCTTGTAGATGGTTGTCTTCTCACTGAGTCCTCACATAGCAGAGAGAGAGAGAGGGCACAGGGGTAGGTGACTGTGGGGTCTGGTGTGTCTTCTTATAAGGACACTAATACTATCAGATCAGGGCCCCACTCCTATGACCTCATTCAAACTTAATTATTTTCTCAGAGGCCCCATCTCCAAATATAGTCACATGGAAGGCTGGGGCTTCAACATATGAATTGTGGGGGGAGGGGGACACAAAATTCAATCCATAGCATATGACTGGACTATGTATCAAATCACCTGCCCCAACTTCAGCCTTAGCTGCTTGGATCAGGAGTAAGCACTGGCCAAGAACATCCAGTCTATATAGACTAGTTAGTTGCCTATCAGGTTACCTGGGATGAGGGCTCTTCCCAAATAAAGATAGTGAGGATTTGGGCCAATAAGCTCCTTTCTTATAGGTACTTGAACTGCAATGAGATTAGAAGCCAAAAGTCATGCAGGGGAAAAGGTCACATGTGACTTTCATGAAGCAGTCGAAGCCACTGGGGAGCAGAAACTAAGATTAGGGACAAGCAAAGAGATGAAGAAAAGATGGCCACAGAGCAGAGGTGATATTGTTGGCTGGTGATGGTAGGAGCTTCAGGTACTGAGTCACCATAATAGCAGCTCAGGGGTGGGAGGCTGGGCATATAGATCAGAAAACCTAGTCCACAGAACTGCTTGAAAATCTGGTTCAGATTCTCCAAAGCTCAGGTGTCGGGTTTTGCCTGTGGACCTGTCCATATGTCTGAGGTCAACCTTGTCATAGTTAATTTTATGTGTCAACTTGACTGGGCCATGGTATGCCCAGACATGTGGTCAAACATCATTCTGGGCATGTCGGTGAGGGTGTTTGTGCATGAGATCCATATTTGAATAAGTAGATTGAGTGAGGTCGATTGCCCTCCATAAGATGAGTGGACCTCATCCAATCAATTGAAGATTGGAATAGAAAAAAGAGGCTGAGCAAGGGGGACTCTCTGGCCAGATTGCAGGAGCTGGGACACAGGTGTTTTCCTTCACATGGGCTGGAATTTACATGGTCAGGCCTCTAGCTTGTCAACTGTAGATTTTGGAACTTCTCAGGCTCCATATTTACAGGAACCAATTCCTTCTAATAAATCTCTTTCCATACACACACACACTCACACACATCCTATTGGTTCTGTTTCTCTAGAAAACCCCTGACTGACACAACAGCCTTCCTCATTCTTATAGGAAGCCTCCCTCAAGGCAGAAACTTGAGCTTGAAGAGATCCACTGTTGAGCTGAGGTGGGATATGTAGCTCAGTTCAAATGCAGGGGTGGTAGAAGTGTGGGAGCTAGAGAACGAGAAGGCAAGATTGAAAGTGAGGTGGCATTTGGAACTTAACACCTCAGAGCAATTCTGTGGGTGGTAATGAGGCACAACTGTGGGAGGAAGAGGCTGAGGTGAGGCCAAGAAGGTCTTTAGAGATAAGGTCAAGGAACTGAGAGGTGGGGATGTCATATGGGTGAAGGGCAGGTTGGCAGAGTGATAGCACAAGAGGGAGCAGAGGGTGGCCAGGCCCGATGAGGAGAACCTCAAACAACATGGCGTCTGACTTTCAGACAGAGCAATCCTGGAAGAGAAAGGGAAGCAAAAAGCAGTGCCTTTTATGACCTGCTCCTCAAAGCTGCCTGTTGTCTCTTCTGTCTCTATTCATTAGAAATGAGTCAACAAGTCCAGCCCACACCAGAGAGGATGCACCTCTTGAAGAGAAGACCATGGGGTTGCAAAGAGTCAGACACGACTGAGCAACTTTCACTTTCTTTTTTAAAAAGTAATATGTATTGGAGTATTGTTGACTTGGGGCTTCCCTGGTGGCTCAAAGGTAAAGAATGTGCCTGCCAATGCTTCCCCTGGGACTCACTCTGCCCACAGCCCTCTCTTATTCTTCCATTTCTGCATATGGCAATCATACAGAAGCAAGTACAAATCCCAGCTCTAACATTCACCTTCTGGGTGATCTTCAGTCAGTCACTTGACCAGTGTGAAGCTCAGTTTCTTCATCTGGGAAATGGGAGCAATACTGGTGCTGATGTAGAGTGATGTGCTGAAGAGGAGATGGGCAAATGCAGGCGAATTGCTCCATACAGCACCCCTGGTGACACGACTGTCCCCCTGCCCCTTGGGCTCCTCTCTTGGAGAGGGGGTAACTTGTGGACACTGAGAACAGTGGTGGTCCAAGGCAGTGGTCAGTAAATGGGATAGTAGTGGAATAATAGTAATGAATATAGTATGAGAAATGGAGACTGAGCCCATGACTCTGTGCCTAGCAGGAGCACACCAGGGATCGGCATGGAACCCTAGGGTCCTTATAGGACGTGTGGAAATTGGAGCTGGCTGAAGGGGTTGGGAACTTGGCCGGAGGAGGGGGTGGGGGTTGAGGGGTTGGGGGAGGGTGCTGAGTGAAGGCACAGGCCAGGCCTATCGGAGGTCAGATCAGAGCTGGCAGGAAGCCAACCGCAGCTCAGTGCCTCATGGAAAATAACCCTTCTTGGGCCCCCAGGCCCGCCCTCTGCCCAGCTTCCAGCCTGGTGCCCCCACCAGCCCCAGCTTCCTCACGACTCCTGAAGGGGCCGGATGGGTGGCACAAAAGCCCAGCCAGCTCTCCTTCCCTGGGTCTGTTGGAATTGAAGGGTGGGGGGGCCACTGACTGCCCTGGGACACACCCTACCCCCCAGCTCCCTTGGTTCTCCCTTCCCTAGCCCCCTGCTTCACTCAAGATCCTGAAGATGCATCCAGACCTTCCCTGGGGGCACATGGGACCACTCCATTCCAGGGATTGTGGGATGGGTTGGTGACTGGAGGCCCCCTTCCACGGGGGCCCCTTGCATGACTCAGAGGGTCTCAGGAGGCCAAACTGAGGGCCCGGGTATGCTTCACTGGGCCACAGGCATGCCCATAAAAATACCATGGCCACCAGGGCTGCAATCTGCCATCTGGGCCCTAGGCCTTCCTTGCCCTGCAGCTGGGCTCGGCTGGCTCCGGAATAGCTCTGCCCTCCTCGTGGCCTCAGAGGTCATGGCCGCCAGCCCTGGTGGGGGTCGCTGGGGAGGGGATGGTCCCCTGGGGCCATCCAGAGAAGGGGAGGGCTGGGCCACCGGGAGAGGTCTGGATGAGGCCATTCCCCAGGACAAAGAAATCAGATGCCGGGAAAAGGGACAGAGATCCGGGGGTGAGGTGGGGTTGGGAGTTCTAGGCATGAGTGATAGCAACTCGAAGGGGGTCCCTCTCAGCCACCTCCGCGGGCCCCCCTTCCCCAGGTTCTGCGCTGCTCAGGAGCACACGCCCTGCTGTGCCTCCCTGGAGGGCTGAGATCCAGGCCCGCGCAGACCGAGCCTCCTAGAAGTGGTTCCAGGAAGAGCTGAGAAACTCGGGAATCCTCCCGGAGGTGGGGGGCGGGGGGCCGGTCAAAACTCCCCCCCAGCCTGCGCCGGCCGAGCCCGCTTGGCGCGTGGGTGCCCGCCGCTCGCCAGTGCCCTCAAAGGCAGGTGGAGTCTGGGGGACATCTGTTTCTCCCCCCTCGCCCCCCAATTCCTCTCTCCGCCGCCCAGCACCACGCCCCGGGGGGCACCCCAGCCTCGAGACTCCTGCCCGGGGCCTCCACTGCGGCGCAGATGCCCGGCTGCGGGGCGCCGCCGGGCCAGGGACTCCAGGGCTACGGGCGCGGGTCCGGCCGGACCCGGCGGCCGGAATGCCACTGAGCTCCACGGGGGGTCACTGGGGTTCCCCGGCCCCGCCGGCCTTGGTCGCCGGGTCCCGCCGGGACGAGGGGCACGACGGGGCGGGGCGGGCGGCGGGGAGGTGATCTCACTCCCCCCGCCCCCACTTCCCCCGCCCTCCCCGCGCGCACGCCCGCCCCGCCCCGCCCCCGCCCCGCCACCGCGGCCGCCGCAGCATCAGCATCGCAGTCGCGCTTGGGCGGCAGGTCCGAGGCCGGCGCGTGTGGAGGCTGGGCGGGCACCCCGAGCGGCGGCCGCAGCGCAGGTAAGGCGGCCAGGCTAGCCCTCGCGCCCGGGCCGCGCGGGCAGCACCCCGAGCCTCCTGTCCCAGCCCAGCCCGGGGTGGGGTTGGAGAGGTGGGCGGGTGGGTGAAAGAGGGGAGCCCCACCCGGACCAGCCCGCGACCACCGGCGGAGCGGCCAGACCCCCATCCAGGCCGGGCGCTTGGCTCCGGGCCCCGCGGAGCGCATCGGGGCAGAAAAGGAGCACCCCTGACAGGTGAAGACTACCTGGGTGGCGCCCCCAATGCTGACTCTCCGGGGGTAGTCGGGCAAGGTCGATGCGGGCCGATGGGGGGCCAAAGTTGGCACGTCTCGCCGGGTGTGCGCGCGCGGGTAAGGCCAGGGAAGTGGGACCCAGGGACCCTCCGCCCGCGCGTCTCCATCAGCCGCCGTGGGGTGTGGCCCTGGGCGTGGCTGTCTCCCTTCTCCCATTCAGGATCCTGTTTGGTGGAACATTCAGCTGTGCTTGAGGGGCAGGTTGGACTCGGCCGCCCCTGCAGTGGGGGGGCAGGGGAGGGAACTGGGCTGGGTGCTGCCTGGCCCTCCGCCCCAAGGTAGGAGAGGGGGGCTTTGTTCTCCTGGTTTCTAAATCCCAACCTGGCCTCCCCAGGGTTCCCTTCCCACCCTGTGCCAGGACCAGAGTCTCCTACCCTGGACCCCGTGGGTTCTGCGGGCTCTTAGGACCCAAACAGGGCACGCCGAGTGAAGTGGGCCTGGGCACCCACTAGGATGCCACTGGGCACATGGATGTAGACTATGGCCCATCAGGTAGGGGGGTGCAGGAAGGAGGGGCTGCGTTGGTCTAGTCGTTACTCAGCCCTGCCCACTGCAGGGCTTGTGCCCATGGCCATCTTCCTTCTGGCTGTCTGGTTATGGGAGGAGATGGCAATTCCTCTTGCCCCTTCCTAGGGTAAATTTTGGGAGACTCTTGGTTGACAGGCCCAGGGCCATCCTGCCCCCCCCAAGAAGTGGGGGGCCTGACCCCTGCTTCCAGTTAACTCCACCCAGAGAGCAGGGGCTTCTGGGCAACCTGGTGCCATCTCTGCTGACTCACATGGCCCTGAGGGTGAATAAGCCAGTCACCCTTCCCTCCCATGAAGTGCCCCCAAGTCCCATCTTCCTGGTCCTTGTCGGGTGGCTGGGCCTCTCGCCTCTGACCAACGCCTTGCTGCAGGTGATGGGGCTCAGCCGGGCCTGGCAAATCACAGGGCCTCCATGCAACACCCACAGGTGCACCCATGGGCTCCTCAGCTCTCTTAGGGGCTCTTGGCTATCTATGGCCACATGGCAAGTCCTTATCAGTGCTGAGGCTGCGATACCCCTCCGCCTGACATTTTGTCTTTGCTGCATCCTAGTCTCTTTCTCTTCATGTGTGTGTGTGTGATCCCCAAAGTAGTACATCTTATTGTGCTAGGCTTGAAATATACAAAAAAAAAAAGAACAAAAGAAATTAGGGATCTTTGGGGATCTGATCACGGAGAGAGACCCCTGCTCAGCACACCCCAGCCTCAGTCTCCCTGCTTGGCCACAAACCAATCCCAAGAGGCTCCTCCCCCAACAACCAGCCCCCTGCCACCAGGCAGTCAGGAGCTCCTCCCAGCTCAGGAGCTCCTGGGTCCACAGGGCACAGTCATTCACAGGGCAGCACACCCTGCTGGGTGCCTGCCTGGACCAGGCTCGGGGCTGCCCATGGAAAAGCCAGGGACACACTGGACCCGCAACTTCTTTGTCTCCAGATGGGTTTTCTGTTTTCCTTTGTGACTCCCCGCAGGGTAAGGGGAGGCAAGAATTGAGGCAGGGCCTTGTCTTGGGCCTCGTCCAGTGGGCAGACATGCCCAGGCTGTGTGCCCCCATCACCCTCCTCCTGTGCAGGGGTGGGTAGCTTACATGGCACGCACTTGGGCGAGGCCAGCTGGGGAGGTGCCCCTGTGCCACACCCGCCATTCTGTGGCCCAGCAACATGGGCCCCTCTGCCCTTTCCCCTCTGAATCACAGCGTTCTTGGCTGTCACGTGGGGTGTGGACCCCTTCATCTGAAAGGTCCCTTTCAAGGCAGACCGTCCCTGGTGCCCCTCTTGATGGACAGAATGTCTACTGGGGCACTCTTTCTGCCCAGGAGGCAAGCAGCCTTGCTGTGCCTGGCCTGGCGAGCTGGGGAGAAGGTGTGATGGAAGCCTTTCTCCAACCCCTTCCTGGGGTTGAAACAGGAGTGGGTGGGAGCAGCTTCCCAGGGGGTGCCCTGGGCTGAGCAGGGGCTTGTTCTGGGGGAGAATGGAATAACGGGGCCCACTGCCCTGTTCCACCAGCCCCCCCCACGTGATATCAGTGGCCATCCAGAGTCCCCCAGGGCTGTGCCCCACCCTGGGATGTGGACTGTTTTGGAGACAGAAGGTCTGAACCCTCACTCTAGGGTCCCAGGTGGGCTGCTGGCTTGGCCCTGTCCCTCCTCCCCTAATTGGAAAGGCTGGGTTGAGGTCCCTGGGTGGGGCCTTACCCTCCACCCCCCACCAGTCTTTCTCCTTCCTGATAGCTCTGACATGGCCATTCCTGGATGCTCCCCCCCTACCCTGCTCTCAGCTGCTTCTTTATACCCTCAGCCCCCACCTGTCAGCTCCTCCTCCCTCTGCTCGCTTCCTGCCTCCTCACTGTGGGGGGGGCACGCCACTGTCCCCCTCTCTTTGGTCCCCAGACGCCCTTGTCCCTTGTCTCCCCATTTCCCCTTTTGTCTGTCTCCTCTCTCAGCGTGACCACCTCCCAGCCCACGTCCACTGGGTTGGGCCCCAGCCTCCTGTGGAGCTTTGTCTGACCTGCAGGGTGACTGGGGAGGGGGTGGGGGGAGCGCCTGGTGGCTGCCAGCCGAGGACTGGGGGTAGTCAGCAAAGGCTGGCTCACCTTCTCCCCAGACATCAACAGGATCTTTGTGGCTTCCTAGAGGCTATGGTCTGCGAGCGGGAGGGGCCGGGAGGATGGTGAGTTCCTCTGCAGGGGGAGGGTCTGGATGGACTGCTGGTCTTTCCAGAAGCTTTCTTTGTCCAGTGCCCCCAACCCGAGGCCTGGGCCTATGCCCCCAACCCCCACCGTGTTCTTCCCAGGTCACAAAGCTGGGGGAGGGGATTGCAGACCCGGCCTCTGCCCTGCCAGGGGGCAGCCCCTGCCAGCCTCTGGCCCTCAACCTGGCAGGGCCAACCAGGACGACCTCAGGTTGAGAGGAGCAGGAGGACGGCAGTGTCCTAGGCCTGGCCCTTCCTGCCCTTCTGGTGTGTCCCAGGAGCCAGGCTTCCCTCAGAAGTGTTCAAAGCCAGGTGGCTGGTCTGGAGGTTTGCTCCAGGCAGCTTTGCGTGAGGGTGTGTGTGTGTGCACACGCAGCTTCCCTGTATTCCTGTTTGCATGTGTGGGCATTAGCCATCTCATTGCATGTGTGCAATCATGTGTGTGTGTGTGTGCTTGGGAGAGCGTGTGCACATGGATCGTCCTGTGCCTGCATGGATCTTGTGCTAAGAAGGGGTGGGGCTGATGCTCGTGGCAGCTTCATGTGTGTATGTGTGTGTGCGTGTGTGTGTTTCCTTGCATGATGCTGGGGCTTCCTGCTGGGGGTGGGGTGCCCTCTAGCCCCTCCCCTGGCAGCTTGTGTTCATGCCTTAGGAATGCTGAGGCCCAGGGGACAACAGAGCCTCCATTGTCCATATCCAGGCTTCCGGTGCCCCCTCTACCCTTTAACCCTTTGGAACGGGGAGCCCCAAGGCAACCAGAGGGGCCTGGCTGTGTCTGAGCTGTTTCCAGGAAGCCCGTTCTCGCTTGGGCCAGGTGTCCTGGGGCCAGCGGGGCTGAGCAGCTCTGGGTGGGCCTTGGGCTGGGCCCCTCCTGCCTCTCCCATTGGCCAGGCACACTTCCTCTCCCACAGTGCCTGCTGCCTTCTCTCCTCTGGGGTCCTGGAGCGGATATATGTCGCCCCCTCTTGCCCAGTCCCCGAAGCCCCCAGCCTCCTCTGGTGCCAGGTTCATTTCTCAGGATGGGGACTTGTGATCTTATTCTGAGCCCACTTTCCAGACCCAGAGGGAGGGCCTAGAGGGGCCATTTTTAGGCCGTGGGCATCAGTTTTCCCAACTGGTCACACACCCTGGGAACCTCCCTGCTTCCCAGGAAGGGAGTCCATGCCACCCCTAAGCTGTATCTGGAGAGAGGGGCCCTCTAGGTAGCCAGGTCTTTGTGAGGGGGGCCCTGGAGCCTTTGGTTTACAGAAAGGGGTCAGAGCATCCCATGGTTCTGCATGGCCAGGGAGAGGAGCCAGAAACCAAGAATTGTCTGCCTTCTCTTGTGCAGAATCCTGGGGGTGGGGTGGTTGAGGGGTAGGGCGGTTTCTGCTCTGTGCTGAGATGGGATGTGGGTCGCCTTCTACTTCCGCGTGGCCTGCTCCCAAGAGTTCCCTCCTGGTTGCCCGCATTTGCCTGCCATCTGCCTAGCAAATAGGCCCTTCCCCAGGGGGCAGGCCGGCTTGGAGCACATCCCTGTCCAGGCCCCTGACCCTCTGTAAGCATAGGCAGGTGCACACACAAGGATGACTGAGATGCCCAGAGGCAAGCTGACTCCCCCGGAGTCGTCTTTGGTGGCTTTGGGGGCCTCCACACCATCTAGAATCCCATACATGGTGAGCATGGGGCTCCAGTTCTCTGAGCCTCAGTTTCCTCAATGTATACAATGGAGATAACAATAGTACTGCTCCCCCAGGTTCATTTTCAGGATTCAATGAGTGATGCATGTAAGGGTATTTAGAAGCATCCCTGGCATGTGGGACGTGCTGGCCATGAATTCAGTTAATAAAATAGGAAAGGGGGGAATGTCTGACTGGCATTAGGGAGATCCCCCCCCCTTCCTTTCTCAGTGGAGACCATCCGCTCTACCCTCTCTCCCACAAAGGGTTAACCTCTGCCTCGCCCCTTCCTTACCCTGTAAGGAGAATGGTCCGTTACAGGTGAGCTGGCGTTGCCTTGGAGACTGCAGCCTTGAAGGGGCTGAGGGCGTGCTCTCCCTGAGGGTGGGGCGAGGCTAGGAGCACTGAGGACTCAGCAGCTTCCTCTAAGACTTCCGGCCACCTCCCCACTCCCACCCCACCGCCTAGATACCTGTGAGGGCTCCCACCCAGGAGCCTCTTTTCTGTAGTATCTAAATTACCCATTAGGCTGCAGCAAGCTTTCCTCCCTTCTTCCCCCATCTTTGCCAGTGGAAGGAGCTGGCTCCCATCTCCATGGCAACCCGCCAGCCACAGCCTGGTGGGGAGGGTGAGGAGGAGCCTTAAAGAAATACAGTGCCTGGGATGGAGGTGACACCCCCCCCATTTGTATACCCACCGACAGCCTGGAAGATTCCCCACCAGCCCTGATGAGCAGACAGCCCAGGTGTAGGTGCCCCCAAGCACCCCCTCAGGCCTACCAGATCATGGGCCTGGCACTGCCACTCTGGACTATCTTATATACCCAGGCTGAACCCCCAGCCCTGCCCCCTGCTCGGAACAGACTGGTGGGGGCACCTTCCTGTGGCAGGGGCATTTCTGTTCGATGGGAAGGGGCCAGGAGCAGGCCAGCGAGGAGGTTCCCAGGGTGTGTGCGAGGAGAAAAGCAGCCCTCCCAGATGTCAGCCTGGCTTCACGACCTCGCAAGTGTGTCCCCCCACCGCCCCGCCCTGTCCCCATTTAGAGGATGGAGGCCAGAGGAGAGGACTGGCCTGAGGATTCGGGGCATGGCCGGGGTGGGGCTCCTCCAGGGTCTCACTGAGGTGCTCCCTGCTGGCTCTTGCACCTTGGAGCCTGCCACACCTTTCTTCCCTCCCTGCCTGCCCCCCACTCTTGAGTTTGCAGGAGGCCTCAGGGAGGAGGGGTACTCAGCCTGCCCTGGTCTCTCCTCTCCCAGCATGTGGACACTCACTGTTGGGCTGGCTCATGGACGCACGGGCACCCCCTCCGCCCAGGGGCGGCTCACTGCATGCCAGCAGAAATCTTGGAGGGAGGTCCTCTGAGTGCTTGTCCCTCTTCCCCTGTGGGACTCCCCACCTGCTTCCTAAGGGTCTGCCAGCAGCGGCTTGTTTCATCTGTAACTGACCCCCATCCTAGGGCCACAAGTGGCCAGGGCCCTGCTGCTCTGTATCTGTTGTTGCAGGCTTTGTTTGTCTCTGCCTTCTGTTGGTCTCTCCACCCTACCTGTCAGTCCAGCCTGACCTCTGAGCCCAAGAAGCCCCCCTCCTGTGACTCGGGTCCGTCTCCTCTCCCCCCGGCCCTTGCTTGGCACACCCCTGTCTACAAGGATGCAGAAGAGGTGCCCCTGGGCTTGCGCCTGGGCACACACTCACACACATACTCAAGCATGAACGCACACACACACCCCTCACTCATCTTGCTCTTTTGGCCATTTCTCATCAGTTGCTTTTTGCTTTTTGTCTTGTCCTTTGTGCTCCTTGCCCTTCTCCTCTCCCTTTCCCCACTGTCTGGGTCTCTGTTTCTGGATTTCTCCACGTGGGTTACTGTGGTCGTCCAGCATCTGTCTTTGTCTCCCATTCCCTGCCCCCCACACCCCCAGCCCTCCTGCTCCATCTCTCCTGTTCCCTTCTGCCTCTTTCTCGCCCTGTCTGTCACCCTTCAGTCTTCCCTAGCCTTCCCCCCAGTGGCCTCCCGCGCATTTGCAGACGTGGCCTTGGCTCCATCTGTACACCAGCTTGTGGAACACTCCCCCGCCTCCTTTGCCCCTGGAGGTGCTGATGTGGGGTGGGGGGCCTGCTGCGCTGACAACCTGAGCTGCTTGCTCTGTAATTGCCTGAGGAATGGGGAGAGATCAGAGACCCAGCTGCAGCTGTCAGGGGCCTCCCCACCTTCTGGCTCCTGCCCGGGTTCTGAGGGCCAGGGAAGGTGGTGAGCTGGGTGGCAGAGACCAGGAGACTAAAAGAGGTTGAATGTGAGACTGTGGGGTGTCGAGATGGGGAAGTGAATGGAGCCCACAGGGATTGGGGCTATCCTGTATCCCCTGTATATACACCAGGGTACACACGCCAAACCCCATTCTGGGGACAAACAGCTATCCTCTTTCTAGCAAAAGGGAGTGCTCCAGCCTCACAGGCCAGAAGGATGGCCTTGGAGATTCTCACCTTCTCCCTCCTCTCCCCCTCTGAAGACCAGAGCACTCAGAGCTCCCAAGGCGGCTGTTTGATCACCTGCCCTCTGATCTGAGTCTCCTACTGTTTCCTACAGGCCTTGAAGCTGAGGCCCACCCGGCTTGCATTGACTTGGTGGACCTCCTCCTTTCTGGGACCAAGCTTGGCTCTTGCCCTTGGGAAGTGACCAGGCCGTTGCCACTTCCTTACTCTCCTAGTCACTCTCTCGGCCATCAGCCTGTCCATGTTGACCCACCCGGGAGCTTCCTTCCCCGCCTCCCCCTCCAGATTTGGGTCTGGGAGTCTAAGAGCTCTAGGCTGACAGCTATTCACCACTGTCCGTTTTGCTTGCTGGGTCCCTGGGCAGTCTGCTGAATTTACCATGCTTCTTGGGTCACCTTCCACAAAACCAAGCTGTGGCTTCTGGCTGCCTCTTGATTGACTGAGTCTGGGTGTCTTGGCAGGGCATTCCAGGCCTCCCCACCCACCGCTCCAGCCTCCTGGATGAGGCTGGTCCTCATTTTGATCAGGTCCTGGCTGGGAGGGAGTTTACCAGGGATAGACTTGGTAAGCTCAGGCATGACATCCAGGCTCCAGCCCCCAAACTCTCAGTCACTTTTACTATTGTCTATTTCTTGAACCTCTTCCTATCAGGGGGGGTCACAATTCTCTGTCTTCTTGGGAGTGTCTCTTCTCGTCATTGGCAGAGAAGCACCCTCCACTGGGCGCTCGGTCACTGGGGCTTCTTGCATGAAGAGGTGGCCTGTGCATACAGCTGGCAGACTCGGGCTTGGGGTGGACATATCTATCAGTTGAGCCCTGAAGACTCAGAAAAAAAATCCATAAGGTGGACCTGCCAGACACTCTAGATGTAAGAAATGCTGTTCCAGAGCTTTCCTTGAGCCCTGCTCTGAGCCTGGCTTGGAGCATCTGGAAAGGGGGAGGCCACAGTTGCCTCTGTTGGCCCCCTGGGAGCCCAAGGATCAGCTGAGAGGTGCTTTCCTCCATGACTCCCTCCTGCCACTTCTTGATGGCAGGCTTCCTTTCCCCTTCTTTCTTCTTTTTTCCTAAACCTGTTCAGTGAAATGCAGCCTTCCTTGGTTCCCTTCTCTTCTTGCCCTGTTCCCACTTCCCAAGTCTCCCTGTCCCCCACCAGGTTTTTAGGCCTGAACAGCATCCAGGGATCAGTTGGTTCTGAAACCCCCAACAATGAGACTGTGACAAGGGTTCTTCTCTACATACGTGTGCATGCATGCTGTATGTGCACACAGAGATAACAGACAGGAGTCATCCCCCAGAGACACATATGTGCAGGAGCACATGCCTATACTTCTGCGTGCCTGCAGTCATATGCACACCCAATCATGAGTGCTTCCGGTTCGAGAAGAGGAACATGTCCTCCTGCATGTATGCACACAGCCACACAGCTACTGCACACCCACATCCACACTCATGCCCACAGGCACCTGCTTATGGGCCCTTGAGTCACACATTGGGAGAATGGGCACAGAGCAGCCTGTGGCATGCCCAGGGGAGTGGATGGGGCAACAAGTTGGTGGTGCCGGAGAGGCAGCTGAGGGAATGAAGGGAGAACTGGAGGCCCAGCCTTTGCTGGTCTCTTCCGGGTTTCCTTCTCCAAAATGGGGGGGTAGGGGGAGGGAAGAGTGGCGGGGGCGGGGCTGGGGCGGGGCCAGGAGCCCAGGCTCTCCCAGATGTTAGTCACTAACATCCGTCCGTTCTCTCTCCTTCCTTACCTTGCCCTTCCCCTCCTCCCCTTTCGCAGTGCCCCCACTCCAGGCTCCCTCCCGCAACCGCCCACCAGCCACCCTTCCCTCCGGCTGGAGCTTGAGCCGAGCCCGGCCGGCTTTGCCGCGCCGAGCCGCCGGCGCCGCCGGGAAGATGGCCGTGGCGCTGCGGTACTTGTGGCCTCTCCTCCTCTGCAGCCCTTGCGTGCTCATCCAGATCCCCGAGGAATGTGAGTTATCGGAGGGCGCTGCGGCGCCTCCCTTCCCCGCCGCGCTGGGCTTTTCTTTTTCTGCTTCCTCACCTTCTCTGGGTTCCAGACCCCCCGCCCTTCCCTTCTTGGGGGCCCGGAGTGCGCAAGAGGTACCCCGACTTTGGATCCCCCCTGGAAAGGACGGGGCGGAAGACTCGGGCTGTCTCAGTACCACGGACAGGGACCAGAGGCGCGGGAAGGAGGGTGCTGTTTCAGCACCACGGACAGCGGACCTGGCGCCTGACCCGCCCCCTGGGGCCTCAATGCCGGCCCCACCCCGCCAAGGATGGGGCAAGTCAGAGAAAGTCCTCAGCTAGCTTGACCAAGCCTCGCTCTGGCTTCTGACTTGGGTCGTCCTATCTGGGGCCCTTGGTAGCCCTTTCCGTGAACTGAGACGGGAAAAGACCCCTTGCGAAAATCCAGCAGCCTTCTGGATCCTTAAAATGTGATGTGTAGTTACTTAGTGGGGGGTTGGGGTGGGGCTATTGGAGTAATCCCTTCGAGGGGGGTTCCTGGGGAGGGTGGCTACAGGGCTGTGACTGAACGTAAGTATTGGTGTATGTTTGTGAGCTGGACAGACTGTAATTTGTCTGGGTATATTTTTAGATGTGTGTGGTGTGATACATTGACTAAGTGTGGATATTCCCGAGTATGATTTTGATGTCCTATGTAAGTTTGTGAGTCATTCTAACCGCTACTTACTGGTCACATTTGTGAAGCTCTGTAGGTATTTGACTGTTGACGTTGGATTGTACTAGTTAGTCATACGGGCCCGTGAGTACCTGTCCGTGTGTGGACCATGTGTTACTGTGATGGTGTTTTCTCCTGAGTGTGAGCAGGAGATATAAACACAATGCTGTAAGCGGCTTTGGGGCTTGGGTGAGGGACAGTTGACAGGGTAACATTTATGTATCTTAAATCTGCTCCTTGTTCACTCCAGTCCCTTCCCCCCTCACCTTTCCAACTTTGTCTCTGAGCCTGCACCTGTTGGAGGCCAGCATCACTGAGAGATGAGCTGTGCACTGAGGCTGGGGGAGACTGTACAAGCCAGAAATGGGTCAGGGGCTGAGGGAGGTGACCATGACCGGCCCCTGACATTGAAGGGCCCTGAGGGTTTGCAGGAGGAAGGGAGGGTCTGACGCTAAGGAAGATTGGGGCTGTCTCCCTAGATATACACATGGAGCTCCATGCAGTTACACCTGAAACCCTGCCCCAGCTGCAGAGGCACACGGACCAGCCACCTGTATCCAGCCAGGCACAGAGAAGCCCCAAGAGGACACATGGGGGCACACAGGCACACACAAGTGAGAGGTTGAGATACAAAGGAACACAGCCATCCAAACGAACACAGGAGCGGGTAGGCCACACAGAGTCGTACAGTAAACACAGGCAGGCACTCACAGCCTTCATACTCTGGCCAGACACGTCCGTATAGAGGCACACGGGCGGATGCTCACAACGTCACTGCAGCATTGCCTGGGGCATGCCCACGTGTGCCCAGACTCATAGTTTGGCACATTCCCACACATGTGCTCGTCTGCCTCCCCATTCATCTCCCCACAGCGGCTTTCAGGCCTTACCCTGCTACGCCTGTGCGGAGGGGCATCAAAGACCCACGGCAGGTCTAAGGGGACCCTGGGCACCAGCTGGCCCTTGTATTGACCCTGATGTAACATGGAAAGCAGCCTGGTGCCTTCCGGTTGGAAGCTCTCCTCCAGCTCTCTCCCTCCCTGGCCGCTCCAGGCCCCTTTATCTCCTTCCCCGCTTGCCCCCTGTCACTGTCTCTGCCTCTTGGGCTGCCTTCACTGGCCCCTCCCCAGCACAGAATCCTCTTTGCAGTGTCCCCAGGGAGCACCGTCCCCTCTCCTGGGGGCCCCTACCCTGAGGTCTTCTGCAGAAACAAAAGCTTTCAGAGGCAGCCCACTGCTGTCAGTCACCCCAGCCAGTGCTCTGCTGAAGCCCAGTGGCACTGGGGGCAGAAGCCCTGGCCTCAGCTCCAGGGAGCTTGGCAGCAGGTTGGGAGGAAGGAAGGGAAGAAACTGAGGCCCGGCGCCGGGCCAGCAGGCCCTGGAAACTCAGATTCAGCAGGGTCTTCTGGGAGGATTTGGAGGAGAGGGGGTTGCTGGGATCCAAAGGCTGGGCCAGGGTAATTGAAAACACTGAACTGTGCTAATTGGATTAGGAGGGATACTGGCTGGAGCAGGGGAGTGTGCCCTGACTGCTGCAGGTGGGCTGTCTGCCTCTCTAGCTTCTGAGGTGTCCTGTGTGGAGGGTGGAGGCTCAGTTCTGCAGGCCCTGCTGGGAGGAGGCAGCAAGGATCTGCCACAGCACAGCCTTTGTTAAAGTCACAGATTTCTTTCTCCCTGTCCGCTGGAGCTGAGGCCTCCTGGCCCTGGCCATTGCCCTACCCTAGGACTGGTGATTGGGCTGTGTCCTGGAGGTCTTGAACTGCGATTGGACTGTTTCCTGGAGGTCTTGACCTGCCATAGCTGTAGTGTGGCATGTGTCCCCTTCTTACACCCTCTCCCAGCCTCCCCCTCCCCAAGGGGTGTCTGTACATCTTTCTGCCCAAGCCATTGGGCGACTTGTCAGCCTTTCTCTCATTCTCTCCCTTGCTGCGTGGATCTCTCAGATGAAGGACACCATGGTAAGTGGGGGGGAGAGTGAAAATGTTTCCCAGGAGGCCCTGAATGCCTAGTGCCTCATGTGGGCTGCAGTCTTTGCTGGTTCCTGGGTCCTGTGGCACCTGGTGGGGGCAGCTTTGTTCTGTCTCCAACAGGTGGGTTTCCTCCCTGGCTCTCCACCTGTCTCTGGTAGTCCACCCTTCCCTTTGGTCCTCTTCTCTCCCCATGAGGGGTTTGCCCTGCTTGGTGCCTCTCTCTTTGGCTTCCCCTGTCTCTCTTCTTTCTTTAACATGCTTTGTCTTTCTGTTTGGCTTCTTCTCTCTCTTCTGGTTTCTTTCTCTGTGACTTTTGGTGCCATCTTCTCTGAGTTCTGGTCCCTTCCACTTTTGCCCAGCTGCTTTGGGCTCAACTTGCTCCTCCCTACCCTGCAACCCCATGGCCGTGCAGCCTGTCAGACTCGACTCAGCTTCCCTCTTCACGGGATAAGGGTGAGGGCCAAAGTGCTCACCATGTATGTCCCCCCTCCCACCTCAGTGATGGAACCCCCTATCATCACGGAGCAGTCTCCCCGGCGTGTGGTCGTCTTCCCCACAGATGACATCAGCCTCAAGTGTGAGGCCAGCGGCAAACCCGAAGTACAGTGAGTGACCATCACCCTCTAAGCCCCAGGGCTGACCACTGACTTGACCCCCCAGCCCTCATGGTCCCTGGGGCCTTCCCACTCCTGGACATCCCTCGCCAGCCAGGGTCGTTACCCTGGCCCAGCCCCTGGCTCGGCTTCCCAGCTTTGGGCCTCCTCTGAGCCTTTTTCTGCCCCACAGGTTTCGCTGGACTCGGGATGGCGTCCACTTCAAACCCAGAGAGGAAATGGGCGTGACCGTGAACGAGGCACCCCATTCTGGCTCCTTCAGCATCACAGGCAACAGCAGCAACTTCGCCCAAAGCTTCCAGGGCACCTATCGCTGCTTTGCCAGCAACGAGCTGGGCACCGCCATGTCCCATGAGATCCAGCTCATGGCCGAGGGTGCGAGGCGCTGTAGGGACCGGGGAGGGTCTGGGGCACGTGAGCAGGTCCCCAAAACTGATCTTCCGAGTGCATGTGAGGCTCCAACCCGAGAGCAGAGCTCTCTCAGCTGGTTGTTAAGAGTGCCAAGGAACCGGACATGCTGCTGGCCCGCAGCCACCTCTTCCCTCTGCTCCCTGTTCTTTTGCCACTCTTTATGGCCAGCTCCATCCCCTCTTCCCTCTCATCTGTGCTTTGCCCTTCTTGGCCTTGGGGCTTGCTGCATGGGGGGTGCCCCTGGGAGGGCTGATTGACTGAATGAGGGCAGGACTGAGCCTGTCTGAGCCTGGGCTTCGGCTTCTACCCCATCCATCCCTGAGTTGTCGTCTGCTCTCCACTGCCATCTGGTCATCTCTTCCCATGTCCCCTCCATCGCTGTGTCTCTTCTCCCCTCCGCTGTGCACCTCTCACCTGGCCTCTCTGGCTTCCCTTCTTACCACTGTCTGCCTCTGTCTTTATCTGTGTCGCCCTCTCCCTAGGGTTACCCCCCAGGCATTCCATCCTCCTCTGTGAGCTTTCTGCCTCCCGAGCTTGCACTGCTCTCCTTTGCCCCTCCAGTTACCTTGGGAACCGTTGCCATGGTTTCTGTGTCAGGATGATGGAAGGGGCTGTGACTCCAGCATCCCAACACGGCTCCCCTCCCCCCATTGCTGCACCTCAGCCTTCCCCCACCCGCCCTCATCCTGTCCTCCTGGTGGGAGCTGAGAGTTGTAGAGAGTTAACCCTTCATGGCCATCTGGCCTCCAGCCCATCCTCTCCTCTGCACACTGTGCTGGTCTCGGCCTTGAGCCCAGAGAGGATCCAGAGTCTCTGCCTCCCTCATGTCCTGGCTCACCAACCTGCGCCCTAGGGTAGCCCTCCTCCTCTCCCCCTGCCCTGCCTTCATCAGGAAGAGACTGAAGAATCCACAGGGCCAGATTCTTTGTCCCTTCCAGGTACCCCCAAGTGGCCAAAGGAGACAGTGAAACCTGTTGAGGTCGAGGAAGGGGAGTCGGTGATTCTCCCTTGCCACCCGCCCCCCAGTGCAGAGCCGCTCCGGATCTACTGGATGAACAGCAGTGGGTGCCCATGAGGGGCTACTGCCAGGGGCAGGGGGACGGGTCAGTGGGTGTATGTTCCTGGGGGAGGGCTCCTGACCTCTGACCTCTGCCTCCTTCCTTCCCCCAACCTCACCCCACCCCGCCCACAGAGATCTTGCACATCAAACAGGATGAGCGGGTGACCATGGGCCAGAATGGCAACCTATACTTTGCCAACGTGCTCACCTCGGACAACCACTCAGACTACATCTGCCATGCCCACTTCCCTGGCACCCGAACCATCATTCAGAAGGAACCCATTGACCTCCGGGTCAAAGCCAGTGAGTCCCAAATGCTCTGATACACTGCCCTACTCTTCTCCTACCCTCATGGCACATCCCATCAGTCGGGCCACCTGGTCTTGTATGATGAGTATGTGAGTATGGCCCACACATTTTCCCCAGGTGGTGAGGGCAGAGATGGGGCCCTCTCTTTAAGAAGATGAAACTGAGGCTCGGAGGGCTCCGTGGGATGTCCAGAGTCATCCAGCCTGGGAACTTTGTGTGGGGGGGAGAGTGTGCCATGATGCCTGCCCTGTCTCCTCACAGCCAACAGCATGATGGACAGAAAACCACGCCTACTCTTCCCCACCAACTCCAGCAGCCACCTGGTGGCCCTTCAAGGACAGCCCTTGGTCTTGGAGTGCATCGCGGAGGGTTTGTGAGTCTGGGTCCCCTGGGAGGGGCAGGGCAAGGGGTGAAGCCTCTACTGTGGGGTGGGGCAGGGGTGGAGCCTCTGCTGTGGGGTGGGGCTGAGCGGCCTGGTCCTCTCTCCCTTCTGCTGTCTCCCTTGGCCTCTGTGTCTGGTGGCCCTGGGCAGCCCCACGCCCACCATCAAGTGGCTGCGCCCAAGCAGCCCCATGCCAGCCGATCGGGTCACCTACCAGAACCACAACAAGACGCTGCAGTTGCTGAATGTGGGCGAGGAGGACGACGGCGAGTACCGCTGCCTGGCTGAGAACTCACTGGGCAGCGACCGCCACGCCTACTACGTTACGGTGGAGGGTATGGCACCACTGCAGGCATTCAGACAGCCAGAATGCCATGCCCATGGTCACGGGTGGGGGTGGGCAGAGTTAGGGCCGGTCCAAGAGCTGGCTGCCCACTGTGAACTCAGATCGGTTCTCCCCTTCCTGGCAGCTGCGCCATACTGGCTACACAAGCCCCAGAGCCATCTGTATGGGCCAGGGGAGACTGCCCGCCTCGACTGTCAAGTGCAGGGAAGGCCCCAACCGGAGGTCACCTGGAGAATCAACGGGATCCCTGTGGAGGGTGAGCCGGGCTTTGAGCAGGGACGGGGAGTGAGGTTGGGGGGCCCTGGGAATAGTGACTCACCATCCTGCCCTGGGCCCATGGCCCACCTGCCATCCGTGCAGAGCTGGGCAAGGACCAGAAGTACCGGATCCACCATGGAGCCCTGGTCCTGAGCAACCTGCAGCCCAGTGACACTATGGTGACCCAGTGTGAGGCCCACAACCGCCACGGTCTCCTGCTGGCCAATGCCTATATCTATGTTGTGGGTGAGTATCAGCCACCTTGCCTTATAGCCCCCCTGGTCCATCCCTGCAGCCCTGCCCCGGGCAAGGCCACCAGGCTGACTCAGCCACCACTGGTCTGTGTGCTGTGGCTGCCCTGCTCCTGTCTGGAGCCTTCCCCATGTTTCCCGCCCATCCTGCCAACAGTGGGGCAGGGTTTTGCTGCTATTTTCAGATGAAGAAGCAGCCTCCCAGTGCGTCCCTGAGCAGAGGCTCACCCTGGCCAGGATGCTTCTGTCCGCAAGCCTCAGGGAAGGTGGGCTTAGGAAGACCCAGAGAGTTTTCAGAAAGAGGCAGGCTGTTGGCCGGCGGAGGGGAGAACCTCACATAAGTGATAGGATGTGGGAGACTGAGACAGGAGGCCTAGAGAGGCTCAGCCTGGCAAGGCCCACAGCCAGGTGCAGGGAAGCAAAATGGGCAGGGCTCATGGGGACCTGGTGGAGTCACTGGAAGCTTCCAGAGGCTGTCAGCTCTCCTGGGAGAAGCTTCCCTGGTGATCCCTGCATCTACCCACATGTGGGTGTTTACCCGGCCCTGAGTTCGGTCCTGTCTCCCGTGACCGCTCCTCGCTCAGAGCTGCCGGCCAAGATCCTGACTCCAGACAATGAGACATACATGGCAGTCCAGGGCAGCACCGCCTACCTTCTATGCAAGGCCTTTGGAGCCCCTGTGCCCAACGTCCAGTGGTGAGTGCCCTGATCTTAGCAGCAGAGGGTGAGGGGCACCTGGAAGCCATCTTCTGGCCCAGACAACCAGGGAAGGCTGGGGGTTTCAGCCCACTGGGGTCTGAGCAGTGAGGCCTGCTTTGCTTGCCCCAGGCTGGACAGGGAAGGAAAGACAGTACTGCAGGATGAGCGCTTCTTCCCCTACACCAATGGGACCCTGGGCATCCGAGACCTCCAGGCCAATGACACTGGGCACTACTTCTGCCAGGCTGCCAACGACCAAAGCAACGTGACCATTGTGGCTAACCTGCAGGTCAAAGGTCCGATGCCTCTTCCCGCTGCTGCTGATTGTGGCCAGCAGCCCCTCCCCGAGGGAGGGTCAGGGTCTCTGGGGGACCCTAGAGTGACCTTCCCCTTCTCGTTCTTATTCCCAGATGCCACTCGGATCAAGCAGGGGCCCCACAGTGCGATCGAAAAGAGAGGCTCCCGAGTGACGTTCACGTGCCAGGCCTCCTTTGACCCTTCCCTGCAACACAGCACCACCTGGCGCAGGGACACTCTCGACCTGCAGGAGCTGGGGGACAGTGACAAGTGCGGGCACAGCCCCAACCTGGGCTTGGTGGAGGAGGGGGCAGAGAGGGGGGAAAAGCAGGATGCCCAGACCTCCCTGCCTCATCCATGGGGGTGAGGGTGTGACCCACTGTTGAGTGGGAGGACCTGGCAGGAGAGAGAGGAGGGAGGAGTGGCATACGGTGGGGCGGGGGGCGGGCAGGGAGTTGTGGGTCCCCCAGGGGGCTGGAAGGACAAGTGTGCCCCCACCCCCACCCCCTGCCAGGTACTTCATAGAAGACGAGCGCCTGGTCATCCACAGCCTGGACTACAGTGACCAGGGCAACTATAGCTGCGTGGCCAGCACCAAGCTGGATGTGGTGGAGAGCCGAGCAGAGCTGCTGGTGGTGGGTGAGTTCCCAGAGGGTATCTGCCTCGGGGCGCAGAAGTGAGGGAGACTTGAGAGCCCAGGTGTCTGTCACAGGGGGAGTGGGCCAGCTGGGTCGTGAGTGGGCCCGAGATCCAGCTCCTATGGCCCCCAGGGAGCCCCGGACCCGTGCCCCAGCTGGAGCTGTCTGATCGCCACCTGCTGAAGCAGAGTCAGGTGCGCCTGTCTTGGAGCCCGGCTGATGACCACAATGCCCCCATCGAGAGTAAGAAGACAGCAGCATGGCGCTCCATTAGCCCTCCCTCCTGGCTCCCTGTCCTTTCCTCTGGGAGAGCCAGACTTTGCACGCCCCCCCCTTCCCCCACTCACCACCCACTGATGACTCCACTGCTGGTTCACTTCTTGACAGAGTATGACATTGAATTTGAGGACAAGGAGATGGCGCCTGAGAAGTGGTACAGCCTGGGCAAGGTGCCCGGGAACCAGACCTCCACCACCCTCAAGCTGTCGCCTTATGTCCACTATACCTTTCGAGTCACTGCCATCAACAAATATGGCCCTGGGGAGCCCAGCCCGGCCTCTGAGACTGTGGTCACACCGGAGGCAGGTGAGCACCAGGGAGAGTCAGGAAAAGGGATGGTACTCAAGCTCCCTTGATGCCAGGGGTTCCCCTGGGGCGGCAGCTGCCTCCTGACATCCAGGGTCACAACAGGTCATTTCTTCCTTGGTCTGTGGCCTTGGTGGGCGCCCACAGCGTTGATGTGTCCCTTTGCAGCCCCAGAGAAGAACCCTGTGGACGTGAAGGGGGAAGGAAACGAGACCACCAACATGGTTATCACTTGGAAGGTGAGGGCCCTGGGCTGAGCTCACCCCTGGACCTCAGATCAGGACTCAGGAGTTTGCTGCCCTCCAAAAAAGTGGCTGTTCTAAGGACCGGGGACCTTGACCACCCAGCTTCTTTTCTACTCTCCCCCTTCAGCCACTGTGGTGGATGGATTGGAATGCCCCCCAGGTTCAGTATAGAGTGCAGTGGCGCCCCCAGAAGACGCAGGGGGCCTGGCAGGAACAGATCGTCAGCGACCCCTTCCTGGTGGTGTCCAATACGTCTACCTTTGTGCCCTATGAGATCAAAGTCCAGGCCGTGAACAGCCAGGGCAAGGGCCCTGAGCCCCAGATCACCATTGGCTACTCTGGGGAGGACTGTGAGTATTGGGCTGGCCCTTCCCATACCCGGGGGGTGGGGTGGAGCCTGCATGTGCCTCCCTGGCCCATGCACACAGGAATCCAGCCCGGTGCCAACTCCTACCTCTTAATATACTGCATTCCCTAACAGTAAGGCTATTTGCTTATGTAACCGAAGAGCTGTCTTGCAAATCCAGAAAAACTGACCATCCATAAATTGGCATCTATAACTTAACTGTCTGTTTTGGTGGCAACTGACACCCCCAATGTGGGGCCCAGGGCTGTCTTTCCCACAGTCCATGGTCCAAGTCAGGGTGTCCCGCATGGCTTTCACTTATCCTGCTTTTCCCTTGCCTCAAATCTAGAACATGACCAAATGTTCAGTTTGATTATGCAGTCAAGATCTTTTCTAGTTCCTCCATCACATAATTATTTTCTCTCTCTTCATGGAGAGACCCTGAGACCATGCGAACACCCTTGCTCATTAAACTGCCCACCCATCACATCACATCCAAATCCATCTTCCCACTCTGGGTAGGCAGAGTCCTGGGCTGGCCTTATCCATGTCACTGGCCCTTTGCAGACCCCCAGGCAAGCCCTCTGCTGGAACCCGTCAAGGCTCTCAATTCGAGCACTGTGCTGGTCAGGTGGCAGTCTGTGGACCCAGCCCAGGTCAAGGGCCACCTCCGGGGATACAATGTAAGAGTCCATCGTGTGGGGGCTGGGGAGATCCCTGGGGTGATGGGTGGGGCAACCAGGAGTGACAGGACTGAGGCTGGGTTTCTGCCAGCTGCTTCCTTGGGAGAGCTGTGGGGAACACATGCCCCCCACCCTCCCCCAGACCCAGGTCACTGCCAGACCCTTTCTGTCCTTCTGGGGTCTCCTCTTAACCTGCAGGTGACATACTGGTGGGAAGGCAGTCAGAGAAAGCACAGTAAGAGGCACGTCCACAAAGGCCACTTGGTGGTGCCAGCCAATGCCACCAGCGCTATCTTGGGAGGCCTGCGGCCCTACAGCTCCTACCGAGTAGAGGTTCAAGCCTTTAATGGGCGGGGACTGGGGCCTGCCAGCGGGGTGACCTTCGACACCCCCGAGGGAGGTGAGCTCTGTACCCTGCAACCCTGCCTCACCCCTCCCCATCCCTTCCCACCTGGGGTGACCGTGGCAAGGACTTGCCTCTGGTCTCTGTGCTCTGCAGTGCCCGGACACCCCGAGTCATTGCATCTGGAGTGCCAGTCGGACACCAGCCTGCTGCTGCACTGGCAGCCTCCGCTCAGCCATAATGGCGTGCTCACGGGCTATGTGCTATCCTACCAACCTCGTACGTGTGTCTTGGGCCCAGCTGGGAGGTAGAGGCGGGGAGTCAGGGGATGGGACGCACTGGGGGCCGAAGCCCACTACTTGCCTGTCTTTACAGTGAATGACGGGAGCAAGGAGCAGTTGTCTTTTGACCTCCCGGATCCCGAGCTGCGGATGCACAACCTGACCAACCTCAGCCCCAGCCTGCGGTACCGATTCCAGCTGCAGGCCACCACAAGGGAGGGCCCGGGCGAGGCGATCGTGCGGGAAGGAGGCACCATGGCCTTGTCTGGTGAGCTGGTGGGGGCTCCAAGCAGGTGGTGAGGGTGGGCTGCAGGGGGCGGCCTCCAGGTCCCATGACTCTTTTCTCCATTGCCAGGGACACCGGACTTTGGCAACATCTCTGCCATGGCTGGCGAGAATTACAGCGTGGTCTCCTGGGTCCCCAAAGAGGGCCAGTGCAACTTTGGGTTCCAGATCTGGTTCAAAGCCCTGGGGGGTGAGCCTCAAAAGGGGGTTCAGGGCCCAGAGGGGCTGGGGCTGGCATGGATTCAGGGTGCTGCCAGGCCCTCCCTGCTCAGTCAGATTGCCCTCGCCCCCTACAGATGAGAAGCTGGTGGCTCGTCTCCCACCTCAGTACGTCAGCTACAACCAGAGCTCCTACACACAGTGGGACCTGCAGCCTGACACGGACTACGAGATCCAGCTGCTCAAGGAGCAGGTGCTCCTGCACCAGATGGCGGTGAAGACCAACGGCACTGGTGCGAGGGCTGTGGGCAGGCCTAGTCAGCTTCCCTCCATCCCTGGACTGCCCACGGCCCCACCAGAACCTCTGTGCCCCTAGGCCTGTGATGGAGAAAAGTCCAGGTCCCTGAAAAGAGCCCTTTTTTTTTCATATCCTCCACTGCTCCTATTTCTAGGGAAGCCATTTCTACGTAAAGTCTTCCTCCCTGTTCCCCCAGAGGGCCCCCCATCTTTCCCCTCCCCCATCAGCTTACCCTTCCCCCCAGGCTGTGTGAAGTCCTCAGACGTGGTCCTCAGCTATTCCTGTGCAGTCCCTGGCATGGGGGGGTCCCTGGAATGGGGGATCCCTGGCTTCGGGGGTCCCTGGCATGGGGGTTGGCAGAGTTGGGGGTTGGCAGGGGATGGAGCCAGAGGCTCGGAGGGAGGTCCTTGCCCAAGGCCAGGGACTGACAGGATGGGCTAGGGTCGTGTGACTTCAGTGCCCCCCCCACATTCAACCCTGGCCTTGGCTTCAGTCTCCTGCCTCCTCTCCCCTCCCCAGGCCGAGTGAGGCTGCCTCCCGCTGGCTTTGCCACTGAGGGCTGGTTTATCGGCTTCGTCAGCGCCATCATCGTCCTGCTTCTCGTCTTACTCATCCTGTGCTTCATCAAGCGCAGCAAGGGTGGCAAATACTCGGGTACATCCTGGCCGTGTCCCCCACTCTTGGTCCCTGAGCCCGGGCAGGATCGCATGGGCATGCTGGGGGCAGCGGGCAGGTGGCCCGAGGGGAGCTGCTGGCGTTGAGCGTATGAAGGACCGGGCCCGTGTGCCTGGGGCTGGGCTGGGTGATGGGGCAGGGTGAGCAGCTGGCCCGCTCTGTGTCTGCAGTGAAGGACAAGGAGGACACCCAGGTGGACTCAGAGGCCCGGCCCATGAAGGACGAAACCTTCGGCGAGTACAGGTGAGCTGGGGACGGAGCCTGTGCCCCCGGGCCGCCCAGCTGCGCGCTTTGCATGCATGACTGCATCTCTCTGTCTCTCCTTTGTGCTGCGGGGGTGACGGCAGGTCCCTGGAGAGGTAAGGCTGGGCTGTCACGCTCTGGGGGCAGGGACCCTCCTGTGGGTGCTTTGTGCCAGGCCTGTGCACTCCCCTTGCCTCCTGATCCTACAGTTCCCTGGTTCAGGGACCAGCCAACAACGCTGTTACTCAGCTCCCAAGCCTCCCTGTCCCTGTCCCTGTCTCCAGGGATGGGCTGGACTGGCACCCCTCCTCAGCCCGTCCAGACACGGGAGCCCCCGCACCCCCAGGGTGCAGGCATGTAACCTGCATGTGTCCAGAGTGATGGCCTTGTCCCCAGTGTGCTCAGAACACACAGAAAGGGGGCGAACCTGGGCTTCCTGTCTCAGGCCAGCAGCTGCCTGCTCCTGCTGGGTACCATCAGGCCACCTCCCGTGGTCCCCGCCCTCCCCTTGCAGTGACAATGAAGAGAAGGCCTTTGGTAGCAGCCAGCCGTCGCTCAATGGAGACATCAAGCCCCTGGGCAGCGATGACAGCCTGGCTGACTACGGAGGCAGCGTGGATGTCCAGTTCAATGAGGATGGCTCCTTCATTGGCCAGTATAGCGGAAAGAAGGAGAAGGAGGCGGCCGGGGGTAATGACAGCTCTGGGGCCGCGTCCCCCGTCAACCCCGCTGGGACCCTGGAGTAGCGGGGTCCAGCCAGGCCAGGCCAGGCAGAGCACTGCCCAGGGCCAGGCTGCGGGGCCATCAGAGGTCACCATGATGGCCCAGCCTGAGGCCTGTGCTGGGTCCCTGTCCCTGAGACTGAGGCCTGTCCTTCTCTCCAGTGAGTTGGGGGGCTGAGAAGGAGATCTTGCTGCCTCAACTCCCCCTTTTGACTCCCTGATCCCCACTTGATTGCCAAAACCCAGCTGCTCTGCTTCTTGGGCACACACTGCTTTTTTGCTCCAGCTCGGGGGCCTCTCACACGCCAGGAGCCTTCAGGTGCTGCCTCGCCAGCCTTTGGGCAGGGCGAGGCTGTGGTTGGGGCAAGGAAGCGGGCATGGCTGTGGAGGAGGTCTCCTAAGGACCAGGGTTGGCACCTCCAGCCCCAGCCACTCGTTGGCCAGTCAGACTGGGACAGGGGACTGAAGTCGGTGTCCTGTCCCTGCCATCTGCCCCATCTTCTCGGCCATCTCTGCTCCACCTGGGATGGGAACTGGACAAGCTGGCCATGAGTATGGAGGGAGCCATCTGGACAGACCAGAGTCTCCCCCCCCACACACTGCTGTGTCAACTTGGCCCACCCCACCCTGCAGCTGGCTTTCAGGAGTTCCAGACACACGCTGCCTTTGGTGCCCATCAAACAACATCCAAGTGGGCTCCACCATCCCTGCCCAGGCCCACCTCCTCCCTCGGCCCCAGGACCCCTTAGCAACCTACCCCGTTAACCCCAGTCTGAACTTGTTCAGCCCTTTGCTCAGCGATTGCCCCCTCCAAGCCCGCCCCCCTTGGAAATGTAAATACACCGCGACTTTGCAAGTTTGTGCCCTTGCCCTTTCCCCATATGCCACTAGTGTGTAGGCAGATGTCTGAGTCTCTAGGTGGTTTCTAGGTTTTCTAGCAATTAGCTTTGATGATCCCATCCCAGGAAAAAAGAAAAACAGACAAAAAAAAAAAAAGGAAAGAACAGTTCTCCCAGCAGCCACCATAGCCCCGAATGCCTTTGCTTGGTCTGTCAATGAGCCCTTTACAAAAAACAAAAGTATATATATATATGTACATAAATATCAGAATTATAAAAGGCAAATAAAAACCTGGAAACAAAGAAGTGCTTTTGTCATTTTATCCAGCACCAGGTCCCACACTGTGGTTCCACCTGGCCTGTTCCTCTTGCCCTGGTGGCCTTCCAGGGGTGATCTGGGCTCTCAGTCATGACTGGGCACCTTGTTCCTGCAGCTTCAGGCTCCGGGGGATAGAGCGCCTTGGGCTGCCTGGCCCTCTCAGGCAGTAAAACCCCCCTCAAATGAATGACAGAAACTTCAAGAGGACCCACTGGGATGGACGGTCAGCCGGTCCTGCAGATCTGTGTTGGTTTGCCTGACTCCCATGCCCAGCGGAGGTCTTGGTGTCTGCCCTTTTTAGCTGAGTCACTACAAAACATCACTAGAAGGCATCTTTGCCCCTATTCTAACCATCAAATCTGCCCCCTTCACCCTAGCCCCAGCCCAGAACCCTCAGTGAGGTGAGCTGAAATCTGAGGTCACCCTCTCCACCCAGGTACCAGATACCACCCCACTCATCAAAGATTGTTCTCCTGCTGTATCTTCCTTGTCTTTTCTGAATCTCTCATTTTTAGCTCCTGTTGATTAGTTCCAGGGGCAAACATACAGTAACCACCTTTCATCCCTAAATCACCAGCTAGTAACACCACACGCCTCTGCGGCTCCTGCCCTGCTATTCTGCTCCTATTGATGGATCACCTCTCAAGAGTTGTCTACCCTAATCATCCCCTCTTTAATCTCCACCTAAAACAGCATCTGCTTCTTGGCCCCAAAACATATATTCTTTTTCTTACATAACAATAGAATGTCTTCACTCAGCTGAAGATGCATTTCCTAGACTCCTTTGCACCTAGGTGGGGCCACTGGGATGGAAGCGCGGGGCTGTGCCCTGAAAGAAGCACAGTGTGTTTTTCCCTGCCTGGCTCCATCTCCTGGCCAGCCTGGGAGAGTGGAAGTTGGCTATTGATAATGACAGAGCAGCAACATAGAACCCAGGGTCCTCATGAGATGGAGCTGCCATGTCAATCCTGGGATACCTCTATGGAAGGTAAAACAAACAAACAAAAATTACTGATTTTTTTTTCTAGAACAATTTTAGGTTTACAGAAATATTGAGTGGCTAGTAGAGAATTTC
Organism: Antilocapra americana; assembly: GCA_007570785.1. Lineage (NCBI taxonomy): Eukaryota > Metazoa > Chordata > Mammalia > Artiodactyla > Antilocapridae > Antilocapra > Antilocapra americana. The sequence goes on along the minus strand of ML660665.1, from coordinate 586,748 downwards.
CTTGTAGATTTCAGTTCCTCACCAGTTTCCCTCTTTATTCCCCTCTTCCATCTCTTATGACTGATGATTCGATAGTAATTTGTTATCATTAACTGAAGTCCACAGCCAACATTAGTGTTCATGCTTGATGTTGTACGTTCTGTGGATTTGAACAAATGTATGGTATCATACAGAGTAATTTCACTGCACTAACATCCCCCAAAAATGTCGTCACTGGGACTTAGCATGCATGACATAAAGTGCACACCTGAAGTTGGCACTTTTGAATTTGCCACTCACAACACTGGCAACACAGAAAGCCCTATATGCCCCTACCCACTACTTGTTCCAGACACAGCCCCACTTATGGCATCTTCCTTCCCATGCTCTGCTGGGGAATGGTGCAGATGTACCACAGTTTACACATCCATGTGCCTGTTGGTGGACACTTGGGTTGTTTCCAAAATCTGGCTGTTCTGGGTAAAGTGGATCTATGCAGTCATTTCTTGGAGGCTCATGCCCCAGGATGAGCATGACTGGGCCAGGTATTAAGCTCTTGTCTCTTGAGTGCCAACTGACTTTGCCCTCCTCTGTGTCTTGACGCTGAAACAGAGATTCTGCAAATCCCATTCCTCCTTGGCCTGCTGGCCCCATCCTAAGCTGTGCTCTCAGAGGCTGTTAGAGGGAGACTGCAAGGCCCGAGGAGGAAGAAAGGGTGTGCTTTTGTGGAAGCATCACCCTCACAAGTACTTCTTCATCCCTCCTCTGGCCTTGAATGCAAGAGGTGCTGTGCATTGTTGCATCTCTAAACCGAGGCACCAACACCAGGTGATAAGTGCCCCTCCTCCTGGGGCCTCCCTGGGGCTCTTTTCTGAGCTTGGAGACACCAGCACTGGCTAGGCACTGCCCCTACCTGGACGCTGAGTGTCACCTCTCAGGGCCTCCATCAATGTGGCTAAGTTTGAGGAGTTGCAGTCCTGCGTTTTGTTCCAGCCTTAGGGGCTGTATGAGTTTGTGGGGGTGGCTGTGACCAAGGACTACAAGCTGAGGGGCTTCAACAGCAGAAATGCATTGTCTCCCAGCTATGAAGGCTGGATGTGCAGGATTAAGGAACTGGAAAGGCCCTATTCCCTCTGTAGCTCAACTGGTAAAGAATCTGCCTGCAATGCGGGAGACCTGGGTTCAATCCCTGGATTTAGAAGATCCCCTGGAGAAGGGAAAGGCTACCCACTCCAGTATTCTGGCCTGGAGATTTCCCTGGACTGTATAGTCCCTGGGGTCGCAAAGAGTCAGACACAACCAAGCGACTTTTTATTTATTTATTATTTTATTCCCTCTCAGGAAGCCAAGGAAAGACCTGCCTTCTCTTCTGCTTCCTGATTGGTTGGATCTAGACTGATGGAGAAACTGGTAATAAGGGTGGCATCAGGAATTGCATCTTCTGGCTAGGAGGTAGGTACCATTTGCTCCTCACCACTCACGGCTTCACCTCTCATGTGAGAAACCCAGAGAGGCTGGGAATTAAGTCAACACTGGGATTCTTCAACATGCACAATGAAACGCTGTGCTTGACTTGCAGCACGTTTCGGCTTCATGGCTACAAAAAGTAAGAGAACTTTTAGGGCTGTTGCGGAAGCCCTCCAGTGCTTTGCAAGGGGACACCCATTCTCTACGAGACCCGTTGCCATTAGAGCCGTGAGAAGGGCCCAGTGTCAGCATTCTCTGGGGGTGTGGGCATAGACAAGACCCAAATGGAAACAGCTGTAACCCCAAAAGAATAGTAAGATTTTTGCTAGTTACTACTGACAGACATCTGGGAGCATTTGTGTGAGAGTGGATACTGAGGATGTTATACCAAGGGGGTGGAATGTAATGTCGGGTTAGACACAATTTATTGAGCTGGGTGCATTTACCAGAGAGTCTATATTCATGTTAACCCATGTAGCTGGCAGGGATTCTAACCAACTACTTGGTTGGATGACTTCAACTTGGACTCCACTGTGGCCTAAGTTCAATGAGATCGAGATGCCAGCACAACCCTGGCTGCTGCAGGGGCAGGAATGCAAAGATGTAATTGCTAGTGGGGATTGCAAATATTTGTGCCTTGACTTGAAAGTTACAGTTGGGATGACATGGCTCATATCCCCATTTATCTATTTGAATCTGTGCAGAAGGTGGATGGATCTTGGTGAACGACTATAGACCGATGTCAACTTCATCAGGCGGTGACTCCAATGATAGCTGCTGTTTCAGATAGAGTCTCTTTCCTGAAGTGGTCAGCACACAACCCCTGGTCCCTGGTATGCAGCTATTGGCCTATTGACTATTTTACTCCATACCAATATGCAAAGGGATTCCCTCATGGCTCAGACAGTAAAGTGTCGGCCCACAATGCGGGAGACCCAGGTTCGATCCCTCGGTCAGGCAGGTCCCCTGGAGAAGGAAATGGCAACCCACTCCAGTACTCTTGCCTAGAAAAATCCATGGATGGAGGAGCCTGGTGGGCTACAGTCCATGGGGTAGAAAAGAGTCGGACATGACTGAGTGACTTCACGTTCTTTCTTTTATTTTCTAATATGCAAAGTCCATCAGAAGCATTTTGTTTTCACTTGGCAAGGCCAATAGCACACTTAAGGGTCAAGTCACCTCTCCTCCTCTGTGACATAATATACTGCTCAGAGACTTGGACTATCTCACCATTTCTCACAAAATCTACTGGTCCACTGCACTGATGACATCATCAGGATTGAATCTGATAAGCAAAAAGCAGAGAGTACTAGAGATGCTGTGTAAGACATATACAAACCAGAAGGTGGGAGATTTACTCCATGAAAATCTAGGGACATAAAACCCCACTGAAGTTTCTGGAAACTCGGTGCTGTACAGAATGTAAAGTTACTCTCTTCAAGGTGAAAGACAGGTGCACCTACATCAACCACCTCTAAAAATAACGTCTGGTTGTACTCTTTGTGATCGTGGAATATATATCACAGGAAAGTGTGCCACATTGACCCATCGACTGTGTAACTCGTGAGGCTGCCTGTTTGTGTGGGGATCCGGGCAGGAGATAACTCTGCAGTGAATCTGGGCTGCTCTCTCACTTCCACCTGGGCCTGTGACCCAGCAGATCCAATAAAGTTCAAAATGTCTGTAGGAATTCGTGAGGCTGTGTGGCGTCTCTGGCCAGCACTGATAGGGGATCACTGTCCAGAGTGCTAGGGTTTTATAGAATGGCCAGGCCCTCTTCTTTCTGATAGCCATTCTCCTCTGGAGAGGCAGCAAAGGAAAATTCTCCAAGTAGGCCGAGCTTGGAGCAGCACAGCTAATTTTCACAAATTTTTTCCCAATTTTATTGAGAGACCATGTGTAAGTCAAAGGTGTACAGCACGATTTGGTACACATATGTGCTGCAAAATGTTGACCACAATAAAGTTAGCAAACACATTCCCCACCTCACAGAATTTTCATTTTATTGTTGTTATGGTGAGAACATTTAAAATCTACTCATAGCAACTTTCAAGTGTACACTATAGTAGTATTAACTCTAGTCACCGTGCTTTACCTTAGATGTGATAACTTATTCATCTTCTAACTGGAAGTCTGTGCCCTGGATCACCATGTCTTCTTTTACCTCAGCCCCTGAAAACCACCATCCTTTCTATTCTATCTCTTCAGTTTTTTTGTGAGTCTACACAGAAATGACATTACATAGTATTTGTCTTTCTCTGTCTGATTTATTTCACTGAGCATAGTGCCCTCAAGGTATATCCACGTTGTCCCAAGTGGCAAGATTTCATTCTTTTTCATAGCTGAGTAATATTCCATTATATATATATAATATATTTTATATAAATTATATAAAATTATATATATTATATATAATATATATTTTATATATATATATATATTATATACTACATCTTCTTTATCCATTCACCCATAGAAGGACAGTCAGCTTGTTTCCATGTCTTGGTTATTGTGAGTAATGCTGCTGTGATATAGATGTGCAGAAAACTCATCAAGATAGTGATTTTATTTCCTTCTGATATATATGCAGAAATGGAATTGCTGGATCCTATGGTCACATCAAGGGGCTTTTCTGATGGCTCAGATGATAGAGAATCTGCCTGCAATGCAGGATACCCAGGTTCATCCTGGGTGAAAAGATTCCCTGGAGAAGGGAATGGCAACCCACTCCAGAATTCTTGCCTGGAGAATTTCAAGGACAGAGGAGACAGGAGGGCTACAGTCCACGGGGCTTGCAGAGTTGGACACGACTGAGTGCATAATGCTGCCGCTGTCACTAAGGCATTCAGGATCATAGTTCCCCAACCAAGCTTAGAGCCTTAATCACTGGACCACAAGGGAAGTCCTGGAAGCTCTATTTTTAATTTCTGAAGGAACTTCCATACTGTTTTCCAAAGTAGTTGCACCAATTTACATTCCCACCAGCAGTACAAAAGTTTTCCCTTTTCTCCACATCTTCACTAACACTTGTTATCTCTTGTCTCTTAGGTGATGGCCTTTATGACAGGAGTGAGGTGATCTTTCATGGTGGCTTTGATTTGCATTTCTCTGATGATTGGTGGTGTGCATCTCTCCATAAACCTGTTGGGTATCTGGATGTCTTCTTTGGAAAAATGTCTATTCGGGTCCTTTTCCCATACTGAAATCAAATTAAATTTTCTACTTTCTCTCCCTCACTCTTATTACTTTATATAACAATCCTTTTGATGCATAACTTTACAATTTAGTCACTGGGTCACAGACTATTCAAGTGGAACTATGACATTTAGAGGAGAAATTAACATTATGAGCACCGTGGCTGTCATCAGAAATGATTAAAAAAGCTTTTGGGGGAATTCTCTGGCAGTCCAGTGGTTAGAGTTTGGCTCTCACTGCTGGAGCCCAGGTTCAATCCCTGGTCAGGGAACTCAGATTAAAAAAAAGGCTCTTGGGGATTGGCTTCTCTCCTCCTTGGGGAGAGGGTGGAGCATATTTTTATGGAAGATGCTGGCATTTGGTCCGGCAGAAACATGCAGTCATCACCATCGCTGATGGAAATTCAAATACATGTAGAAGGGTTTGGACTGAGACTGAGAAGCTGAAAGGCATAAGAACCCAGAGCTTGGCCACACTGGGCTTTCAACACTTCTTCCTCTTCTGGCTGTCTGTCTGTTGGCTTCCACCAGTAGACTCCCTAGAGGAGGAAGACAGAAAGGCTGGAGTCCTATCTGCTTTTGATTCTTTTGGCTGACCTGACCCTCCCCCAAGCCTTGGCAACAACCACTTGACAACAGCTTGACCTCCTTGGGTTCTGATTTCCAACTCTTCAGTGCTCCTCCTCTGAGCTTTGAGGCCCGTATCCAAGCTCTTCCTTGAGTTCTCCCAGCCTTGAAGGTGGCAGAGGCTCCCTTTGGCCATTGTCTCCTGCTGCCTGGTTAATCAATTCTGTGAATTACATCCTAAATTAAATACCCAATGCTAAGATGCATCAAAAGAAGATACTCAAGCCCAGTGATTATCAAAGAAATGTAAATTACATGAAAACAACAATGAAATACCATTTCTACCCGTTAGACTGGGAAACACACACAAGCACAGGTAATATGAAATAAATGCTGGCAGAGATATAGGGTTACAGGAGCCTTTGTGTACTGCTGCTGGAAATATGGACTGGCATGGTCGTTGTGGAGAAGAATTTGTCAGTATCTAGTTCAATTAAGTATGTATACACCTGGCCTAAGACCCTATAATTTTGTGTCCCCTAAGATCCAAGGTATATGCTGTCATGTGAGACAAAGCTTGCTGTAGCTTTATTTTTGGTGACAGAGAGGAGCAGCTAGGACACTAGGGAGCATTGTGGGCCCAGGGGTTGGGACTCTGCATTTTTGCTGGGTTCAGTCCCTGATGGGAGAACTAAGATCCCACAGATTATAGGGCACAACCCCCCCCCAAAAAAAAACAGCCAAACAAACAAAAGATTTACATGTAGATCTAGTGTCATAAAGAGAGCCTCAAAGCATGGTGCTGAGTGACTTCTGTGGCCATCAAGGACAGAGTAAGCAATCTGAACCCCAGCTTTCACTGAGAACAACTAGGCAAGCTAAACAACTCATGAAAACATTTGCTGGAAAATGTGCACGTGATAACAGGTAGTGAAGACTCATGAGGCCAAGGTATGGAAGAGGGAACAAAGTGAAGGAGGCATGAGCTCAGCATTTAAGGAGGTTTATCCTCTAAGGCCACCTGCTTGGGTCCTGCGGAGTCAGAGAAGCCGAGCAGAGCTGTGGACAGACTTAAAAGGCAGAGAGTCCAAACCCGGAGTTCAGGGCCCACCAAAGGTCTAAGAGTGAGTGTAAAGTGGAACTAGAATAGACCTTGAAAAGATTGCAGCCCTGTCCCCTAAAGGACCGTACTCAAGATCTGAGCTATTTCAATCCCCAGAAACTGGATTAAGGAAATCCAGGATTTCTCCTGTCCCAGCTGTCCACTAGATGCAAATATAGATTGTCTCTGGAGGAAAGCGTGAAGTCCTAACCACAGAACCACCAGGGAATTCCCTATTTGTAAATTTGTTGATGAGGGCCATTCTGACCTATATGAGATAAAACCACATCCCAGTTTTGATTTGCATCTATCTAAAAGATTCTTTAAGTTGGCCTACAACTTTCCAAGATCATTTGCTGGAACTGGCTCCTGATGAAAGATCAAAGAGGAATTTCGAAAATACAGCATCACTTGCTTACATTTAGATCAAAGAGCGAAATGAATATCTTGATTGTATGACAATTCTTTTAAAAACCCTTCCTCCACTTTTGACAATATATCGTTGCTCTCTACCATGAGCTTTATTAACATAAAACATTAAAATAGTCGATATATACATTGCGCCCAGCAAATAAATTGGCAATATGACCTAAATTCAACAAGATAAACCAGAAGCAAGATAATTTACCAAATTAAAGTCCTGTAAATATTAGTGCATATGGTATTCATTCCATGATGCAAAGGGCAGCGTTTTGTCCTTACTGGACTGGACAGTCAGTGTGGCCTCCTCTGCCCGTGGAATTGATTGATGTTACCCTCCAGGTGAAGCAGCTGGCTTGGTGGGTAGAAGGGTGGCAGGCCCTCTTTCAGACTCAGTTGTCATGCCAGCTGGGTGGCGACATCTCTGAGGCAGAGCCAGAGTCTCCAGAAGGCTGTGTATACAAGGCTGTGTACACAAGGCTGAATACAGTGCTGACTCAGCATTCGGTGTACAGAGCTGTTTCACTCGCAGCCAGGATTCGAGGGTGTGGGCATCAGCGGCTGGAAATGGGAGAGGCACTGCCAGTAGCATGCTAGAAAAAAGCTTTGCTTCCTAATCCCTTGACTTTGTGCTCTTCTGGGCACAGAAAATTAACCATCAGAGCCACCAACAATAGATGAGAGCTCCAATCTCTCCATAGCCTCTCCAACAATTGTTTTTATACTGGCCATTCCGGTTAGTGTATAGTGACATCTCATTATGGTTTTCAGTGGTGTTTCCTGGGACTTCCCTGGTGGTCCAGTGGCTAAGACTCCACACTCCCAGTGCAAGGGGTCTGGTTTCAGTCCACATGCTGCAGCTAAAGACTCCACATGCCAAAAATAATAAAAATTGTGTTGCCTGAGGGATAAGATAAATAGGATGCACTGTTTTTCATATGCTTATTATCCGCTCATATGTTTTCTTTGGTAAACTGCCCATTTAAATCATTTGTCCATTTTTTATATTGTGATTTCGCAAATAGATGGTGATATTGATGCAGCCAAGATACTGAAGGAGGAAACAGACAGAACAGGCTCCATTTGGAAAGCAGGACTCCATCTTGGTCCGGACTGTAGACTTTGAGCTATATGCCCAGTATCTATGGAAACAACATACCAACTGGAAAACCAGGTCCCTGGAAGGAAGAGCCCCAGGGCTCATACCTAGACTCTCCATTGCCTAAAAGAATACTCTAATTATCTGTGTAACCAAATAGAATCGTACATTCTATTATGCTTATTGGGGTATGACCTATTGATAATTGTCCACTGTTAACTACCTAGGCTTAAGGCACACGAAAAACGGGGTGTTTTAACTTTTATTGTATCTTTATTTTCCTTTTTTCAGACTAGTTTCAGGGAATTGGGGTAGGTGGGTTTGAGCACAAACACTTAGGGTATATAAGGTTTTCACAAAAGCTGGTCAGGGTCCTTGTCTAAGAGGAGACTCTGCCTTGGGCCCCCTGATGTAATAATCTGCACTCCACTATCTGCATATTCCCTCTGAGTGAGTTTGTTTCCTGGAACGCGTGGCTACAACACTGTCTTCCCATTACCTTGAGATTCCGTCCTGTCCCTTTTATAATCACAGCCCCTTTCCTCTGCCTCCAGCCCTTCCACATTCCTTTGTAATCAAGATCTGTTTGGTTTTATTTTTATCTGTGCAGCACATAGAATCTTATTTCCTTAACTAGGGACACACGCTCACTGCAATAGACTCCTGGAATCTTAACGAATGGTCTGCCAGGGAAGTCCTGGGATTGCTTTTCAACACTGAGCACAATCCTCTGGAGATTCTTCCAAATTATTCAGCATATCACTAGTTCCTTCCTTTGTGTTGCTGAGAGCTCCATAGTGTAGATGGACCACAGTTCTTTAACAGTCCGTTATTGAAAGACATTGGAGTTCTTCACAATTCTGGGCTATCACAAAGGAGCTACATACTGCTATAAACATTCATGTACAGACCTTTGTGTAAAAGTAAATCTGTGTTCTCTAGGATAAATGCCCAGGTCTACAGTTGCTAGGTCATACAGTAGTTGAATATTTACTTCTATAAGAAACATGCCAAACTGTTCTCCAGAGAGGCTGTACCATTTTGCATTCCCATCAGCACATAGGAGTGATTCAGTTCTCTGTACCCTCACTGACATTTGGTGTTGTCATGATATTTTATGTTACTATTCTGACAGGCATGTAGTGATAATCTCATTATGATTTTAGTTTGCCTTCTCCTAGTGGACAATGATGTCATTGAACATCTTTTCATGCACTTAGTGGCCATCGGTGTGCCCTCTTTGGTAAAAGATCTTTTCATGTCTTTTGCCTATTTTCTAATTGGATTGACTTACTGTTGGGTTTTGAGTTTATAATATATTTAAGATACTAGTCCTTTCTCAGATATGTGGTTTGTAAGTATTTTCTCCCAGTCTGTAGCTGGTCTTTTCATGCTCTCACTTAACAGAGTCTTTGAGAAAGTAAAGCTTTTAAATTCTAATGAAGCCTGATTTATTAATGTTTTCTTGTATGGACGGGCTTCCCAGGTGGCATGGATCATTCTTCTGGTGTCAAATTAAGAACTCTTCGCCTAGCCCTAGGTCCCAAAGGTTCTTTTTTTTCCCCTTGAAAGTTTTACACTTATGTCAATGATCCATTTCGAGTTAATTTTGAGAATATAGTGTGAAGCTTAGAGACTTACCTACCAACATCTGCTGGATTATCGAAAAAACAAGAGAGTTCCAGAAAAACATCAGCTTCTCTTTTTTTGATTAGGCAAAAGCCTTTGATGTGTGGATCACAATAAACTGGAAAATTCTTCAAGAGATGGGAATACCAGACCATCTGACCTGTCTCTTGAGAAACCTGCATGCGGGTCAGGAAGCAACAGTTAGATATGGAACAACAGACTGTTACCAAATAGGAAGAGGAGTATGTCAAGGCTATATATTGTCACCCTGCTTATTTAACTTATATGCAGAGTACATCATGAGAAACGCTGGGCTGGAAGAAACACAAACTGGAATCAAGATTGCCGGGAGAAATATCAGTAACCTCAGATAGGCAGATGACACCACCCTTATGGCAGAAAGTGAAGAGGAACTAAAGAGCTTCTTGATGAAAGTGAAAGAGGAGAGTGAAAAAGTTGACTTAAAGCTCAACATTCAGAAAACTAAGATCGTGGCATCTGGTCCCATCACTTCATGGGAAATAGATGGGGAAACAGTGTCAAACTTTATTTTTTTGGGGGTCCAAAATCACTGCAAATGGTGATTGCAGCCATGAAATTAAAATATGCTTACTCCTTGGAAGGAAGGTTATGACCAACCTAGACAGCATATTGAGAAGCAGAGACATTGCTTTTCCAGCAAAGGTCCGTCTAGTCAAGGCTATGGTTTTTCCAGTGGTCATGTATGGATGTGAGAGTTGGACAGTGAAGAAAGCTGAGTGCCGAAGAATTGATGCTTTTGAACTGTGGTATTGGAGAAGACTCTTGAGTCCCTTGGACTGCAAGGAGATCCAACCAGTCCATCCTAAAGGAGATCAGTCCTGGGTGTTCTTTGGAAGGACTGATGTTGAAGCTGAAACTCCAATACTTTGGCCACCTCACTCGAAGGGCTGACTCATTGGAAAAGACCCTATTGCTGGGAAGGATTGGGGGCAGGAGGAGAAGGGGACAAGAAAGGATGAGATGGCTGAATGGCATCACCAACTTGATAAACAAGGATTTGGGTAGTCTCCGGGAGTTGGTGATGGACAGGGAAGCCTGGCGTGCTGCAATTCATGGGATCCCAAAGAGTCGGACACGACTGAGCATCTGAACTGAACTGAACTGAACTTAGAGACGTAGGTCAAGGTTTATTTTACATTTTTAAACTACTCTGAGCTTTTAAAATTCGTTTGTTTATTTTGGCTGTGTTGGGTCTTAGTTGCATCATGTGGGATCTTTTGTTGCTTCGCATGGACTCCCTAGTTGTGGTGTTTGGGCTTAGTTGCCCAGAGGCATGTGGGATCTTAGTTCCCTGACCAGGGATCAAACCTGTGCCCCCTGCAGTAGAAGCAGAGAGTCTTAACCACTGGACTGCCAGGAAAGTCCCTAAATGATATTGCATTGTAAATTTTGGTGTCCACATGTTTATTTTTAGTATATAGAAATACAACTGATTTTTGCTGTATTCTGCAGCCTCGTTAAATTTCCTATATTAATTCTAGGAGCTTCTTGGTACACTCTTTGAGATTTTTCACATAAACAACTATGTCACCTACAAATTGGGATGGCTCCATTTCTTCCCTTCTGATCTGTATGCCTTTTATTTCGTTTTCTTTCTTTAATGCACTAGCTAGGACTTCTAGCACTATCTTGAATAAGGGTAGTGAGAGCAGACATCCTTGATTTGTTCCCTCTAGATCTTAAGGGAAAAACGGTGTTTCATCTTTAAGTATAATGTTAACTGTAGGATATTTGTTGTTCAGTCTGACTCTTTTCAACTCCGTGGACAGTAGCACACCAGGCTTCTCTGTCCTTCACCATCTACTGGAGGTGATTTTTGTAGATGCTCTTAATCAAATTCAGGAAATTCCTTCTCTATTCCTATTTTTCTGAGAGTTTTGAATCATGAATAGGTGCTGAATTTTGCCAAATGCTTTTTCTGTATCAATTAACATAATTATGTGACTCTTTCCTTCTTTAGGCTGGCAATATGAACTGCACTGACTAACTTTCAAATATTGGACCAGGCTGCATCTCCAGAATAAGATTCTCCTTGGGCATGATATGTCTTTCCATATTTTTCTGAATTCCATTAACCAATATTTTGTGAAGCTTTTTTTGTGTTTAAGTTCTTGAGGAATATGGGTTTGTAGTTTTCTCTTTTAAAATTTTCTTTGCCTGGTTTTGGTGTCAGAGTAATACTAAGCCTCATAAAATAAAGAAGTACTTCCTCCTCTTCTATTTTCTGAAAGAGATTGTGAAAAATGGATATTAATTCTTCTTTAAATGTTTGCTGGAATTCTCCACTGAGACCCTCTGTGACTAGAAGTTTCTAGTTGGAGGAATTTTTTTTTTGAAAGAGGTCCCATTCAGATGGTGAGAGCAGCCCTGGAGTATGGGGTTGTAAAGGGTTTTTTTTGCTTTTATTTATTTATTCATATTTATTTGGCTATACTGGGTTTTCACTGCAGCATGTGCCGTCTTTATTTGTGGCATGTGGGATCAAGTTCTGTGATCAAGGATTGAACCTGAGCCCACTCTATTGAGAGCACAGAGTCTTAGCCACTGGACCACCAGGGGAGATTTTAAATAATCAATTCAATTTCCTTAATAGTTATAGAATTATCCAAAGTATTTATTTTATATTGGGTGAGCCTTGGTAGTTCGTGGGTTTGGTTTTGTTTGCCAGGTCTTAGTTGTGGCACGTGGGATCTAGTTCCCCAACCAGGGATAGAATCCTGGCCCCTGAACTGAAGTTACCGGGAAGTCCCAGAAATTCATGTTTTTTGAAGAATTGGTCCATTTCCATTTCTTTTTTTATTTTAATTTTTGACCTTGCAGCACATCTTGGGCGATCTTAGTTCCCTGACCAGGGATCAAACCAGGACCCCCTGGTGGAGATGCAGAGTCCTAAACACTGGACCACCAGGGAAGTCCCTGTCCATTTCCATTTCTATTTAAATTGTCACATTCATGTAAGCTGCTGATAGAATTCCTTATGATCCTTTTGATGCCTGAAGCATCTGAGGTGATATCCCCCATTTCATTCCTGATATTTATTATTTGTTTCTTCTCCCCTTTTTCTCTGTCAATCTTCTAAAGGTTTGCCAATCATACTGATTTTTCCTTTCATTAATTTTCTCATTGGTTTTTCTACTTCCCCTGTCCTTGATTTCTGGTCCCACGTGTATTGTTTCCTGTCTTTAGCTTGCTTTAGGTTCATTTTGTGTTTCTTTTTCTACTTTCTGGAGGTGGGAATTCAGGTTATTGATTTGAGAATTCTCTTCTCTGAGGTATGCATTTAGTGCTATAAATTTCCCTTACAGCACTGCTTTAGCTGTGTCCCATACATTTTGCTATGCTGTATTTTCATTTTCACTGACAAAGATCCGTCTTGTCAAAGCTATGGTTTTTCCAGTAGCCATGTATGGATGTCAGAGTTGGACCGTAAAGAAGGCTGAGCACCAAAGAATTGATGCTTTCGAACTGTGGTGCTGGAGAAGACTCTTGAGAGTCCCTTGGACTTCAAGGAGATCAAACCAGTCCATCCTAAAGGAAATTAACCCTGAATATTCATTGGAAGGATTGATGCTGAAGCTGAAGGTCCAATCCTTTGGCCACTTGATTCGAAGAGCCGATTCACTGGTAAAGACCCTGGTGCTGGGAAAGATTGAGGGCAAAGGGAGAAGGCAATGGCAGAGGATGAGATGGTTAGATAGCATAATTGAGTCAATGGACATGAATTTGAGCAAACACTGGGAGATAGTGAAGGACACAGAAGCCTAGCATGCTGCAGTCCATGGGTTCGCAGAGTCACACACGACTGAGTGACTGAATAACAACCATAACAGACAAGTGATCAGTGACAAGGACCTGGCCTTTTGACTTTGCAGAAAAGAATTCCCACAAAGATGGAAAGCAGTTAAACAACTAAAGAGTTTATTAGAAGGAAGAGAGTATAATACATGTAGATAGACACACTGAAGAGGAAGTTAAAATTTTACATAACCTCCTGCTCCTCTGCTTCTGTAACTCAGCTTGCTCCTTGCAAAGTCTGTATCACATAGGTCATGCAGTCTCAGAAAGTGGGGACTTACAGTTCTAGGAACTGGAGCTTATCTCTCTCACCCTTGTCCTGTTCTTTGCAACCGCCAGGCCCCTGCAAACCTGCTTAATCATGCCTGTCTGTGTAAAGGTCAGACATCCCCCTCCCCATCTTGACTGCTGTTCCGGCGTGTGTGAAACCCCTTAGTTTAAACCAGCCTATTAACTGCCAGTGTTGCCCATTACAGTCTGTCTATAAAAACTCTGTAACCCCTTTGGTCGGGGGCTCAGAGCTTGGAGTGTTAACTCCTCTGGGCCTGCCGGCTTAATAAACCTGAATTCTCCAACTCTCCGAGTGTGGTGCTTCGTTTCTGCAACAACACAGTTGCACTCAGAGAAGAGTCTGGCCTTCATGGTAGTTTAAATCACCTTTATGGGTCATTTCTTCTGGATTTCCTTTGGCCGATCATCTTGATTTGTCTGGTTCTGAGTCTGTATTTGGCTTATCTCAAGATCCTCCCATGTGTGCGTTCATCTTTCAACCAAGCTGGGATCCAGCGAAGAGGACTGTAAATAGCCTTAGCATCACTCCACTTTTGACCTCCAAAGAGCCTTCTAGTTGGGAAGGTGTCCTTGACTTTGAGACTGAGAAATGTGTGGCCACTTCTCCCTTTTCTGGGCAAGGATCAGCCTCCTCTCTCAATTATCCTGTTATTGATATTTTAGAGTTTCTGTCCACAGGGAATGAACTCAAATTGCTCACCCTGGGGGCAGGGGGCATCTACATCCTGGTTCACTATGACTATTGATTTGGACTGTTGTGCCCAGATTATAGATTCCCCCAAGACCACCTCAGGAGCCGATTCCACTGTAAACACACGAGGGTATTTTATTCAAGCTCGAGCAGAGGCTTCCACCCACACTGACTCAGTGACTTAGGTAGGAGAGCCCCGAGTAACAGCAGATAGGCGTTTTTATAGTTTGTGGGGTGGGGTAGGGAGTTTTCAAAATTTGTAAAACAGCGATTGGTGGATTTTTCGTGCATTAGTTCCTAATAGGTGTATTTAGCCACAAACAGCCCCCTGATTGGTGTATTTTCAGTGCTTCCCTGGTGTGCGGTGATTGGTTGTGTCTAGGGTGGTGACATGGGGTGAGGACTGGACTATTCTGTGGTTTTTCCAGGAACTTGGGTGTTGCCCTTTATTACAAGACAGTGGCTCCTTTTTTAAGACGGAGTCACTTAGGCTCTACATTCCCCCCTTCTCTAGTCCCAAAGGAGGCCCAATTATGGGCAATGAGCTCTATGTCATTGCTCAGCCAAGATGGATGTTAGTGAGAGGGATTCTGGGAAGTGGACTGACACGCAGTGTCTCTTTTAGACCTTTTCCAAATTCCTCTGGTCAGTGGTGGCTCCTCAGTTCTTATCAGGATCTCCTGTCATAAAACAACACATGCAAATGGTTACCATGGTTCCTGGCCAGGGTGAGTAGTTTTAATCAGTGTATTTCTCTTAAAAATTTTTCCCTGAGAGACTTTATACTCAAAATACTTTTTGGGAATTAGGGCAGAGGTCTCTTTCTTCTATAACTTCTTCCTGCTATGCATGCGCGTAGGCTTGCCTAGCAGAGCAGAAGTCTCCCTTTACCTGATCTAAATCAAGGTATATATATATATTTTTTTTTTCTGAAACCAGCATTCACCCTTGTAATAACAGCAATTTAGTTTGGAACTGCTGGCTCCTCTCAGAGATAAAATAGAAAGGGGCCAAACAGGAGACCTAACAGGATTGTCATCACTGGTCCCCAGAAACAGGAGGCAACATTTGGGGTGAGGGCTGCAGGGTTTTTGACTTGGCTCCAGTTCTGTAGAAGAACTCAAAAGACATTGTTATGCACATTTCTTTGAGTAGGAACCAGGACCCTGTCTCAAGGCAGAACTACCATTTTTTTTCAGTTTTTGTATCCCCTCCCTTCCCTGATTAGCAAATGTTTGAATCTACCCTTTGAACTCAGGGAAGGTCAAGGAGGCTGAATGAAGCCTATATCTTAAAGATAAGAGATGGAGAACACTGAACAGACTCCAGAGCCCCACAGAGTCCTCTTCAGTTTTAATTCAACTAATAGGGCAACTATGACTGTGATAACTTCTTGTCAAATTGGGGCATAGGACTGCCTCAGCTTCGAGAACAGACACTAAACTGGAAGTATTTCAGAGTTCCAAGTCCTAGATCTGAGCCTTGTATGATTAAAATCTCAATCTCTTGGTCTGTCATTTTGTTGTAACAGACCCAGTTAGAAGTAGCTGGAGGAGGGATATCTGGAATTTTAATAGACAAAATAAATCTCATTTCTTTCTAGACGAATAGGCCTGAAACCCAGTCTAGACCTGGCACTTCGGGGAGACTTGTAGCCAGGTAGCCAGTTGCCTAGTTTTATAAAAAGTAAGGTTGCAGTCACTAGCTTCCAGCAGACATTCTTTTGAGAATGGTAGCATCTAAGCCTGACATGACTCAGAAAAGTCAAGTGTTTAACAATACAATGTCTAATCTGAAATTACACCCATAGTATCACCTAGTTATTTCTCAGGATGTCTGAACCATAGCTACTCTATTTTGACTTTTAATTGTAAAATTTTCCTTAATAGCCAAAGCAGATGTCACCATTAATGATGTCAGTGTTTTTCTAGGTATGAGAAGATGCAAGAATTGGAACTCATAAAATCTTCTCCTGAAAAGATCTAACTATCTGAAGGCCTGTTCTGCCAGTTTTTTTCCAGAGCACAGAGTGCCTCATTCCTGATTTTCACCCTGAACTCCTCTCAAGGGCGTTGAAAGTCAGCAGTTGCTGTGGTCATGATTTAATCTTTGTAGATGTAGATGGCAAGTGTCAGTCTTTCGTTGGTAGAGTCCCTTTTTGCTCAGAAACTTGACCATGGTTTTGAGGGGGCACATTTTGTGCCCCTTTTATCTCATGGTGCTGAGAATGTCCATTCTCAGGTTTGGCAAAGATTTCGTTGACAGGCCACTCAATGTGCTGTTACTGGACTAGGCCATAAAACAATATCCAAAATTCTCTGGACCATCTGTCTTACTAGCCTCTTGGTCCAGGAAAATATTCCCTCTTGTTGCTTCTTCCCATTTCTAGAGTTACACTGTTACCATCATCGATCTCATATGGGACTATATATTATTCTATTACAAGCCTCAGACACACATTTGGCAGTGTAAGAAAGGGCAATCTTGTAAAACAGATGAAATACAAATAACATAGCCATAACCTGGTGTTATCTATATTAAATCCATCCCATAATTGTGGGAGATTTTTTTCTCCTTTGTTGAAACTTTTCTTGTTCCTCTGATTGAGCTTGAGTAATAGAAAAAAGCTCAAATTTATCACCAGAGTCAGAGCAGGCATTATTAATTGGCCCGGTGAGGGGATCCCATCTAGTAATATCACAGTGACGTGAATATGACTATAATTTTTTAAGTAAATTTCCTTGGGGCCAACCAGTTAGAGTCTTGTAGTAGAGAGATTTACCAAGGTAACCCAGAACTAGACACAGGTAATTGGCCACAAACCCAACAATTGGATTGATTTCTAAAACTAGCATAGGATCAGGCCTATGAGAGAAAAGCATTTGATTTATATGCAAAGGCCTAGGAAGTCGAGAAAACATCATAAATGATCATACGATTCAGGTCCAGCATCTTAGGCAAACTGTCTATCTCTGATGTCATCATCTTCTCATCCTGGTGTAGTGTAGTTTCTCCTGATAAAAAGTCTTTTCATCCAGGTTGGAGACAGTCCCTTAAATTATGTCTTTTTCCAGTCCTGGTTGCAGGTCATGAGGCATCTGATCTTCATCCAAAGATAGATTACTGAGATAAGCTTCAGAAACAATCTTAGGGTGTTCTTTAAGAATTCAGTTAAATTTTACATTAATATCACATAACAGCAAAGAACTATCAAAGAAATGAGTCTTACTACCCCCATTGGTAGACCTCCATTAACAAACCAGGATTTAACATTTATTGAAACATCATTTTCTCCCTAAAATTACCCTCACTTTTATCAAATACAATCACATAAAGGCTAGCTTGTTTGCAAGACAGATCTGTTCCCACTAATTTTGGTCTCATGATTTTTATAACCATAATTGATCATAGACTTTATTTTGTTGAAACATTTATAGAGTTTCAGACTGAACTTTTAAAATAAAACAAGGCTGGGAAACTCACACCAAAGGCTTATCACAGACTTTGCCTAACAAATCTAGGTGAATTCTTTTTTTTTTTTTTAAGGTCTCAAAATTCCTTGGGATTTTTGTGCCTGTTAGTGAGATAACCTTCTTAGGTCTATTTGGTAAACTTACTAGAAACCTAAGACTTTCAAATTTCTGAAGAAGTTAGATAGAGAGAAAATATAGTTGTATTGTTTATAACGTATAATTTTACCAAATTATTTTCATAATTAATTTGAGAGGAAGTTTTTCCCTATTCCCAGAAAACACAAGATTCCAACCTGTAATTTTTCAGATAGAAACCATAAAAGTTCATTCAGTCCTTTTGTTAACTTTTGTGAAGTCATCTGGTTTTCCATTAGAATACCAGGACATATCAGAATGTTAAGAATCGCATATAATTACTAGAATATCTGTATTAGTAATTTTACCATACATTACAACATGAGTGGATTTATTACTCATTTGATAATATTTTTCATGTAATTTAACCCACCAAGTAAACACAATTAGTTTAATATCTCTATTTGGGATGTTTCAGGGGCCCTCTGAAGCACCCCAAAGTTAGCTAGAGGTCAAAGGAACCTCAAAAGAATTAAATTTAGGAAGTTTTATCAAAAGACCAATTAAAAGGGTTTAGAACATTTGGTCAGATTTAGTCAATGTTGATGGCTGTATCATTTCACAAAATCCATTTATCTAACTAAATGTAATCCAATTTTAGAAAATCCTGATCATGCATAACTCTTTTAGTAATTTTTCATATCTTTTTTTCTTACTGAAAACACACTTTTTACTTTCCTTTAGCAACCAAGAACTAACTTTTATATTAGCATTTTATAGATTGGCAAGCATAAATACCAGTGACAATTTTTAAAACCCTTGCTTTCTTAGATCATTTTAGGATGGCACCAAACATTATTCACTTATAGTCCCAAATCTCTAGTTTCTCTGTAAAAGGAAATTAGTGTTTAGTGGTAAGTGTTTCAAAATCTTATTTTATTTGGAAGTGACCTAACTATTCAATAGACTTCCAACACTTAGTACTCTTAGTACAACCCTTAAAAATTTAAATTATGCCAATCTGGAGAGATTATTTTAGACAGATATTTCTAAAGAATAATCATATAAAAGCTCATATCTCATTTACATTTTAGAAGGTTTTTTTTAACTCGAGGTAATTACAGGTATAATATATAACATATTAAACCTAGGTACAATGAAAATATTTTACTTGATGTTAATTCTCTAAGACATGTCTATATTAGTTAGATCAGCAAACATACAATCAGGTATTTAATATTGAATATTTTCCAGTTCGCATAAACCTGAGATTTATTGTTTAATTTAGAATTATTTGATTTGTAAGCGCTTATCTTTCTTTAAGCCAATTAAATAGAGCTCATTTACAAATTAACCTCAAAAATTATTACACAGAGACAAAGACATACCAAAACATATTTAGACAGACACAAAGCAAGATCTAGCTTCATTTTCTAAGTTTATAGGTCAGCAAAGCCTCTTGTTCATTACAGGTCGGGGCACTCTGGCCAGCTGTCTGCCTCAGGAGGAGACCAGGGACAAAAGGGTCCCAGTTGTGGCCGCTGGGTCTGGTCCATTGGCAGGCAAGCTGGCCCCTGAGTACCCCGAGTGGTCAGGACGTCAGTCTCAGCGAAGAAGAGGGGGACCCCTTCCAGGGCCCGAAGCTGAGTTCTTGTCTAACACTCGGAAATGGATTGTCCAAGGAGACACATGTGGTGACAAAGCAAGAGACTCCATTGGGAAGGGCACCCAGGAGAACTGCTCAACTGCGTGGCTCACAGTACAGCCACATGGACAGACAGAGAGACAGAACAGTCCTCCAGGAGTCCGGAGCCAAAACTGAAGGTAGGACGACAGTATAATCCCCTGACGCGGTAGTGACCAGCGAACGTCCTCATAAACAAGGGGCACTCTGTCCCCACCAATGGAGCCCGTGATGCAATCACGGGCTTCCTCAGAAACAAAGGGGCACTCCTTCTCCACCAATACCAATGGAGCCCATGATGCAATCACGAGCATCCTCAGCCCCACCAATGGAGCCCATGATGCAATCATGGGCATCCTTAGCCCCACCAATGGAGCCAGGGATGTCTCTCTAGGACTCCCAGTCAGAGGTCCACAAGTGCGTCCACAAGGACCAAATACCGACTTCCAAACTTCCAAAGAGGGCCCTGAAACCAAAAGACAGAAAAAAGTGACAGACAAAAGGCTTACCGGTCTTGATCGACCCTCCAGAACGGGAGTCCTAGGAGTCGTGGGGGATCCCGGAAGAGCCCCCAAATGTTATGCCCAGATTATAGATCCCCCAAAGACTACCTCAGGATCCGATTCTGCTGTAAACACACGAGGGTCTTTTATTCGAGCTCGAGCAGGGGTTTCCACACACACACACACCAACGCAGCAGC